>OZ024832.1:87074914-87152480 GCA_964016985.1 Anodontia alba
CATATCCATATGGTATTGGAAACTGGCAAATAAGATCACAATTGCACCTGTCAATTCCATGGGTTTCGCTTCATTTAAATTGGCAAGTGGCAGCCAGCTTCACACTTTAAGTGTCCAATTTTATTTTCGAAGTCATGGGAAATCGGTTAGCGATGCCACAGCTGACAACTAGCAGACAGCTACACACTCAGACCGCCAATTCAGTTTTTCTGTGGATAGCCACAGACAACTACACATGTATCTGTGCAAAGAAAAGTGTTTTATCTCTTTTATCTGGAGCCCTAATAATCTTTACTGATTTAGATATTTTTTCTGGAGCCTCAGAAATTCTATTGTTTATCTGTCTAATCTGGAGAAATAAGAACCTTAGTTTGATCCCTCTTATTTGGAGCCCTAAAAGCCGTTTTTATTTATATCTTACCTCTATTGTTTTAATTTAGAATTTAAAATTAGCCATGAGTACTCGTCTTTGTTTATTATAGTGATTAATTAGATTTTTATGTTTTCGCTTTGACAATCGTTGGCCCTGGCAAATGAATGTCTATTGATGTGTTACCAGTAAAATATTCTTATTCAGATTCGAGACTTCTAAATTGCACGACGGCGGCTCGGGCCTCAGACTCAATGACGGCCTCTTCGTAAAACTTTAACCAGTGGGTTGGGGCTTGACGATATGTCTTTGGCTTGGCCCGCCGTGGTTCAACTATTGGTTTTCATTTACTCTGGCATACAGTAGAATTAGCCATGAGTACTCGTCTTTGTTTATTATAGTGATTAATTTGATTTTTATGTTTTCGCTTTGATGCATTGACTGAGTCGGGAGCCTTAATGCGAACCGTATTTTTATGTATTTCTGTATTAATAGTAGCATCGGGACCCAGTGTGAAGTTAGCTAGATGTAAAAGTGCTTAAAACCCCATGGTGGTTTACTCTACCGACCGTTCTAAGGCGGTGGTCCCGGTGTTAGTCTTACTCTTTGTTGCTTTGTGGTTTATTCTACGAGGCGATTTGTTGTATGTCTTTCCGTGTGTCATTTTGTTCTTGTGTTTTTTAGTCCTTTTAGTATTGCGATTACCTCGCTTGGGGAAGAGAGAGCTAATCTTAATGCTTTTCGTACGTTTGTTCGGTTTGTGCTTGTTTAGATTTGTCGGTTTCCTCTTCCTCTTGGGGTCTGGGAAAGGCTGCGGTTTGTGATTGTGGTACTCCCTGGACTTTTCTCTTACCTTTTTTGGAGTCATAAGAATCTCTATTGTTATCTCTTATCTAGAGTCCTGGGAAACTCAACTGTGTAGCTTTCATGTGGAGCCTTACGACAACTGTTTACTACCTCTCATCTGGAGACCCTAGAAACTCTATTGTAATTACTCTTGTATGTATATGCATCCCTGGGAACCTCTTGTTTTATCTCTCTTACCTGGAGCTCAAAGGAAATTAATCTTTTATTTAGTTCGTATCTGAAACCCCCTTAGAAAATTGTTTTATTTCTCTGAACTAGAACTCTAACAACCTTTATTGTTATCTCTCTCATATATAGAGACCTAAGAACCTTTATTGTTTAATCTCTTTTATATTGAGCCTAGACTATCTACCAGTCGGATAATGATATTTTTTTCATCATGTATTCAGGGCCATCTACTGCTTACCTCACCTCTTTGATAATAGCAACTCATTTTGGAGATATCCCCCTTGATGTCAGAGACCAACTATCTAGAGACTGGCTATACAAGGTATCAAATATAAATTTGAATCAGCTTATAGAAAGGGATAATAAAACGTGACATCAATGTCTAAGAGATAGTCCATCTTAAGCCCTAAGAAGCTTTATTGTTTCATCTTTCTTATTTGGATTCCTAAGAATCATTATTGTCTGAAGTCCTAAGAATCTTGAGCCCTAACAGTCACAAATAAGTGGGAAGACGTCCCCAGGAAGATAAACCAGTCACAAAGAGGTCGGTAGGGACATCTAGGATGATAGAACAGTCACGGAGAGGTGAGGTAGTTGTCCCTAAGATGATAGAACAATTACGTAGAGTGTGGGTGGAGTGGGGGGTGAAGTAGTGGTCTCCAGGATGAGAGCGTAATTGTGTAGAGGAGAGTAATGATCCCAAGAATAAGAGAACTACCCAATAAAGTTGTGTAGTGGTGCCTAAGATGTTATTACAGTCACGTAGAGTTAATTAATAGTCCATACGATGATCAGATGAGTCGTGTAGATTTGTGCAATTGAACACAGCATGATGAAAGTCACGCGACCAAATTGCCATGTAATGATGTTGTGCCAGACTTGAGATCGAACTCTCAACCTCCTACAAACCAGTAGGATGGCTGCCACGCACTCTCAACCTCCTACAAACCAGTAGAACAGCTGTCACGCAAGAGGCGGCCGAGGCGTACCGAGGCTGACTTCCTGTTTGTCTATGCTTCGATTCGGGTTTATCTAACTGTACCTCTTCACAGAAATTCTAACAATGTTAGATTTTACAACTCTTTTTGTTTACATAATAATATACAACAAAAAGTTACGCTTACAAATCTGCATAACAATACATGAACAATCACAAAGCTAAACACTTCGCGTTAGCCACAGTCGGACACAACACGGCTGGTAATTGTACCGGCTTATAACTTGATTAACCTGGGTTGGTTAATCAAAATATTTCATCATCAGTACAGCTCCAAGAAAGTGTAGTGAGCACTGTGCCAATGCAAAGAGAATACTGACTACCACACAACTCATGACTGGAGTCTAGGTAAGTTAATGTAACTAATTAGATTGGGGCCCAGCCCACTATTTTGGGTCTTGACTTGTCAACTGTCATCTAGATTTTATTTTTTCTTTAGGTTTTATTAAAACTAATTGTTCACTTACTGAGCTCTGGCTCAGTCTATTATAATTATTTTATCGCATAATTATACTGTCAAGTGAGGATTCCTTGGTTATAGTTATTCGGGACTTCGCACGCAGCCTTGAAATATTTGTAGTCCAAAGACACCCGTCGCTGTCTTCAATAATAGGATCTACAGAATTTACAGGCTTCAGCCTCTGTAGGGCAGAAAAGAAGGAATTACAGAATTACACCATATATGAAGAAGTTAGCTAGTATGATTTTATACAGTTGACAGTGGCGCCCTTCTTCACCGGATGGTGTGACGTTATTGGCGTCGCGGCTGAATCGCTGACGTCGCGGTTGGTCTATCACCGGCGACAACGTGATTCGTCCGCGACCTTTGTTCTATTGTCAACGTCGGCGCGGTCAACAGCTATCTTCCGTCAGTTCCGCCTGTCGACGTCATACACAAACTGCATATATTAAACAAATGAACAAAGTTTCTACGCCCATCGGCGCTTGGAATGTGCGCACCCTAATGGACAGTTCAAGTTCTGACAGACCTGAGCGAAGAACAGCTCTAGTTGGTAGAGAACTTGACCGATACAAAGGCGAGATTGCAGCTCTGAGTGAGATTCGCCTTGCAGAAGAAGGGCTTTTAAAAGAATTTGGTGCTGGCTACACTTTCTTCTGGAGTGGATGCAAGAAAGAAGAGCGGCGTGAAGCAGGAGTAGGATTCGCCATCAAGTCACACCTCGTCAGCAAGCTCTCAGGACTTCCCAAAGGCATAAATGACCGCCTGATGACGCTGAGACTTCCCTTATCTGGCAAGAGGCATGCAACAATTGTAAGTGCCTATGCACCCACAATGGCCAACCCAGATGAGGTTAAAGACAAGTTCTATGATGATTTGGATCCTGTGATTTCTGCAGCACCCTGGACAGACAAACTCATCCTCCTCGGGGACTTCAATGCCAGAGTGGGCACAGATTACCAGACCTGGGAAGGAGTGATTGGATCTGAAAGTGTAGGGAAGTGCAAAAGCAATGGACTCCTCCTTTTAAGGAAGTGTGCAGAGCATGAATTACTGATCACCAACACAGTCTTTCATCTACCAACTCGCAGAAAGACAACATGGATGCTCCAAACACTGGCATCTCATTGACTGTGTCATAGTGCGAAGGAAGGACAGACAGGATGTCAGAGTGACTAAAACTATGTATGGTGCAGACTGTTGGACAGATCACAGGCTTGTTGTCAGCAAACTCAACCTGCGCATTCAGCCTGTACGACGACCACAAGGCAAGAAGGTGCCAAAGAAATTATATGTCTCCAGCTGAAACAAGACAGCAAGAGGCAAGCATTCTCCAACGATCTCTGCAGCCGTTTAGATGCACTAGAACACAGTTCAGAAGATGTAGATGAGAGCTGGACAGTCTTCAGAGACACCGTTCACTCTTCAGCAATGGATTCCCTATACCCAGTATCTCGCAAACACCAAGATTTGTTTGATGAGAATGACAAAGAAATTCAGGGACTCCTTGAAGAGAAACGCCAAAAACACAAGGCTTACCTCAGAAATACCAGCTCAGTATCTAGCAAGACTACCTATTCAAATATATTCAAACATATGCAAGATAGCTCTTGGCTGAGGAAAAAAGGCTGATGTAATCCAGTCTTTTGCAGACAGAAAGGACATGAAAAAGTTCTTTGATGCACTCAAGACAGTATATGGTCCCCAGAGCTCAGGAACCACCCCACTTCTTAGTGCAGATGGAACTAATCTTCTGACTGACAAAGAAGCTTACTTGAAAAGATGGGCTGAACACTTTGATGTGTCCTTAATCGGCCATCATCTATCAATGATGAAGCTATCAACAGACTACCACAGGTGGAATGTAATCCGCTGCTTGAGCTCCCAACCATCTCTGAAACAGTGAAAGCAATAAAACTCCTGGCAAGGCTCCAGGATCGGATGCAATACCTGCAGAGATCTACAAAGCAGGAGGTCCTCCAGTTGTAGAGAAACTGACAGTTATTTCACATTATGTGGAGAAAAGAAGCCTGGAACGGTCAGGGCTTCTACCAGAAAGCCAGTGTTGATTCAGGAAACGCAGAGGAACAATAGACATGATCTTCACAGCACGACAGCTTCAAGAAAAATGCCAAGAACAGAATGTGGACCTTTACATGACCTTTGTCGGCCTTACCAAAGCATTTGACACAGTCAGTCATAAGGGACTTTGGAAAATTATGGCAAAGTTTGGTTGTCCTGCCAAATTCATAGCAATGGTGCGGCAGTTCCATGATGGTATGCTTGCAATGGTCCAAAATGATGGCGAGTTTTCTGATCCATTTGCTGTGACAAATGGAGTTAAGCAATGCTGTGTACTAGCTTCAACACTGTTCAGCATGGCGTTTTCTGCCATGCTTACAGATGCTTTCAGGATGGTGACAATGGTGTATCTATTAGGTATCGCTTTGATGGGAAACTTTTCAACCTAAGAAGGTTGCAAGCTAAATCTAAGGTGCAGACAGAGGTGCTAGACGAGTTCCTCTTTGTTGATGACATGGCAAAGGGTGCTCTAACAGAAGAGAATATGCAAAAAGGTGTGGATCAAGTATCTGATTCATGTGACAGTTATGATCTCACAATCAGCATCAAAAAGACTGAGGTAGTATATCAGCCAACACCTGGAAAGCCTTACAAGGAGCCTACCATCACAGTGAAAGGTCAACGACTGCAAGTGGTAGACAAGTTCACCTACCTTGGAAGCACATTGTCTAGAGTTGTGCACATTGATGATGAAGTCAAGCTAGAATTGCCAAAGCTAGTGCAGCATTTGGCCGGTTATGTGGAAGTATTTGGGACCGAAGTGGACACAAAGCTGAAAGTATATATATAGGTAGTGCTGCCAACATTATTATACGCATGCGAAACTTGGACAGTTTACCAACGGCATGCCAAAAGACTGAACCACTTCCATACAAGCTGTCTTAGGAAACTTCTAAAGATCAAGTGGCAAGACAGGATTCCAGACACAGAAGTCTTGAAAAGGGCAGGGATGCAGAGTATACATACTCCTCTGAAATTGGCACAGTTAAGATGGACAGGCCATGTTACCAGAATGATGATGAACGTTTGCCAAAGAAAATCCTCTATGGAAAACTTCAAGTAGGAAAACGTTCGCATGGTGATCAGAAGAAGCGATACAAGGACACCCTCAAAGCCTCCCTTAAAGACTTCAACATACCAACAGAGTCATGGGAACAGATTGCACAAAAGCGTACAAAGTGGCGAGGCCTCATAAAAAAAGGGGAGCTGGTGAATACGAAGCAAAAGGAATGAGCGAAGCCGAATAGAAACGTGCACAGCGGAAATCCAGAGCTAAGGCATCACCAACAGAGCTTTCTTCCTCAGACCTCTCTTGTTCTATCTGCAACAGACAGTTTAGAGCTAAGATTGGTCTCATCAGCCATCTTAGAACACACAAATAATAACACATCACACAGTTGATTAGGATTGGTCATTGTCAGTAATGACAGACGAACAACATCTTAAACAAATCAACAAAGTTTCTACGCCCTGATAGAATAATAGTAAATGTAAAGAACAGGGCATTGATATTTAAAATATACACAGACAGCAACCAGGGCTAAGATATTTCAGTCACCTGCTGCAATTAGGACATTTCCTCTTACAGGGTCGTGACATTCTCACGTCTCCGGCTGACTCACAGGGCCATCACATTTCGAATGTCAACCCTATCTATCTTCATACCAAATACAATAGGGCCATGACATTTCGAATGTCCACTGGTGACAAACAGGGCCACAATCTTCCAATCGTCAACTCACTCCGCAATCAGGACATTACAAACTTGAATATCAGGGCCTGTCATTTGAACTGTCAACCCATAAATGCCACTCCGTAATAAAAGCCAACCCCTAATATACTTGAAATAAGATGAATGTCGTTTTAAGTTTAACTTACAATAATGATCTAAATTCTGCTAAAATCTGGACTGCAGCAGACGACGAAATTATTTAAGCTCACTAAAAACAATATATGTATATTCGTTTCTGTGCAAACGCGGGTGCTTGTAAATTATGTTATGCTGAGATTTTACGACCTAATCAATTCAATGGGCTCATGTTGACTGATGTCCGTTTTCCTACACTGACGTCCACTGGACAGGTTTAGTCTTCTAAGCGGCTTTATATCAGTATTGTTACGAGCCAGGCGTAATGAGAAAGAAATGAAAGTGAAACCAGCAACAAACTTTAAATTATCAACAATATTTAATTATAAAAAATAAGACAAGATTCAAAAGAAAAGAATGTAAATAAACAGTACCTTTCAAGTTTATGTCACAAAGTCCCTCAGTGATAATCCACAAGGATTTATAAAACAAATCCTTTGAATAACAGTTTCTGATCCCACAATTTGAAGTTCCTGAATTCAGAATTAAAGTGCAGAATGAATAAAATATTAAAGTAATCCAGTATAGGGTTTTCAGTTTATCAAAGGCATTCTGACAATCACTGGTCCACTTAAACCTCATTCTTTTACTACGTAAATTAGTCAGTAGCTCTGCAATGACAGAAAAATTATTACAGAATTTTCTGTAATAACAGGCCATACCAAGAAACCTCATCATTGTCTTTTATTTGTGGGCAGCGGAAAATCTGAACTAGCTTCAACTTTTGCTTCTATAGGTTTAACCTGACCTTGACCCGCAATATGTCCTAGAAATGTTAAAGTTTCATGACAGAATTCACTTTTAGCAAAATTTATTGTCAGTTTTGCTTCACTTAGTTTATCAAAGAATGCTTTGATAGTCCCCAGAAGGTGATTCCACTCAACATTGTAAATGCTGGCATCATCGATGTAAGCCTCGCAATGCTCGATTCCAACTATTAAGGTGTTGATTAAGGGTTGAAATATTGCTGGAGAGTTTTTCATTCCGAAAGGCATTACTTTATAGTGATAAAATAGATCAAGAGTAACAAATGCTGAGATCTCCTTGGCTCTTTCCGTGAGAGGAATTTGCCAAAATCCTTTCAGAAGATCGAATTTAGATATATAGCTGAATTTCCATTTTTGTCAATACAGTCATCCATTCTTGGGATGGGAAAAGTGTATATTTTACTCCATTCATTTACCTTCCTGTTTCATACGTTTCCTTCAGTGGGGAATTTATATTGTGATTATACTTGTCTGGAGTATACAGCTATGTGCACATAGCGCCTCTCACACAAATGACACTTTGAAATGCAATATCTCTATCGATGTTAGTTGGTCCGATAGAGTCAAGTATGGAGTGTCTCTACGTTGAATCATTTAGATGGCAAAAACTTGGTTTAAAGTGCATATGGATGATGCTAATAGATGAAATATGAATGACAACATTATTAAATGATAGCCACGTAAATTAATTCGACTGCCATGAGATGATTTCTGACTGCATTTTCAACGATGCCACGAATTTAGGTAACATTTGATTATTAGAAATCGACAAACATTTCAAATGTCATTTCTGTGAGAGGCGCTATGTGCGCACAGCTATATAGATTCAGTTTCTAGTCACTTTCTTTGTTGACAGTGTAATAAAAATATATATATCTCACTGAAGGAAATGTTTTAATAATATAGAACCAGATCGGACGCCACAGAATGCGGTATCTGATAGTCTTCACAGTTTGCCACCCATCTGGTGTCTAATCAAAGTCTATACAGTTTGCCACTTTTCCAGCAATTTTAGGAATATTCACAGGTAAATAACATTCCTCTACTGTACCTCGTGATGTGCCGTGTGGCGGTCGTAAAATGTCTCCCCGTGCATCATCATATGCAGGTTATACTTTCTTTCCTTTGGTGGGATCATTGAGCCTACCTTGGTTATTTTAAAAATCGGATACCGCTTTAAGCCGGCGTTAGGGGTCGTATGCAGCCTCGCAAACTACAGTGTTAATATGACATTATGAAAAACGCCTATTCAAAAATATAGAAAATTTCACCTCCAAAAACTGAAGATTTTCAGATAAAAACTCGGATATTTTTCATATTTCTGCTCAAAACATAGATTGTGGGTACTGGTTAGAACCGCCTCTGCGAGGCGGTTCTAACGAGTACCCACAATCTATGTTTTTGAGCAGAAATAAGAAAAATAATGTATATTCCTGCAAACCCCAGTTTTACTATATAAAAGTGGGGTTTAAGGGGGTCAAAATTATATAGACATGTTTTCGTTATGAGGAGACTCAATCAAACCGAGTCTCCGATTTTCGTAGTTTTATGTGCTCTTAGTCGAAAGGCAGTCACTTTTTTTTTAATTTTATTGTATTAGAAGTACAAGGTAAAGAGTGAATATATGCGTACTTTCTGGATAGATATTATGGATATGCAAAAGGAGATAGGAAGTTAGCCTGGGTTTCTCGCCTTCTGACTGCTTCTGTGCTGTGCATGTATAAGATTGGCTGTATGGTTCTTCAAAACAGACATATGTCAAATGCAATCATATGTACGTTTAGTAAACTTCTAGATTTGACACTCAAGTAGAATAAATCCGTGTCTAAAGGCCTATGGGTCAGTTATTTTTTAAATTCGTTTTTTCAAAATTTGATATTTTTATCGTGGGTTTTCAAGATTATACAAACCTTTGCTTACATAATGACTTTTATGCATAAATCACATGTGCATTATATCTATAAATTTTACATCAAAATTGTCAATCATTAAAAAGAAACCAATGAAAATATACCTGCACCTGTATAAATATTACCAAGGTTTTACACCTGTTATTTACAATAGTCTGTTCCTTCAGGTACATGAATGTAAAATTATGGTCATGTAAAGTTGGGTGAAAAGTGTTTGCTAAAATTAAAACTAGTCTGTGTGACATATGTCGTACCCCATGGTAGTTTACTCATCATGAAGCTTAGCCCGTTTGTTGGTTTTGGTGATTTTTTGACAGCCTTCTCCAGCTCCATCCCTCCTCGTCCCGTGCTGGTCCCGGGCTTAGAATAGGCCAGACGTACCCTCTGCGTGATGTACGAGCCGTCTAAAAGAGGCCGCCCGTGACCACCCGGGCCCTCGAAATAGGTGGCTGCCTTCCGCTTCTGTGGCAGTTGGGTAAAACCCCTAACATAACAGAGCAACCGTCCGTTCAACCGGTATAATTCCTGACTATAAAATTACATTTATTGAAATGTATCTTAAATTGAAAAAAAAAAAAAAAAAAAAAATTTCGCGAGATCTATCCTTTTAAAGCTTTCCTATCTCATGTTACTAACATGCTTCATTTGTTTGTGTATCATCCTGTGCCCGTGGGTCGCACATGGGACTAAGATTATAACCTCATCTGTATTTAACATATGTGTTTGTATTGTGTTTGTGTCATTTTTCCGAACTCTAGCATTCTCCACATTAAAAAAATAAGATGCATTTAATATTGTTAGATAAAAAACTAAACGTTTTATAAGGTATGAATGTTACATATCATTTGAAAGCTACATATCATCTAACACAGCTTGTTTGTTTGACTCTCTTAAAAATGAATCCAAAATGAATCCTTTTTATGATAAACTGTTTATTTTAAATATGGATCTCCTAATTTATGTTAAAAATAACCTTTCAATTTCCCAGACGTTTTCGGTCTCCCTTGTCTGTAGGGAATAAAATCTACAGATCACTTTCCTTCTGTAGTGGATAGGGTGTAATCCCCTATTAAAACAGGAACCACCTGTTTGCCGTGGGTGGCGTCTCGTATGCTGGGAGAGGGGAACCTGATGATTGAGGAAAGCCCAGGGATCTCCAGCTTTTCAACACATCATTTTGGCCCTTATTTCAGATAGAAGAGCGGTCTGGGTTAGATCCGGCCTGGATCAATCGGCTCAGTCGTGCCAAGCTCTAGAAGCGCACAACTTGTTCTTAGCTTCTTTCTCTCTTTCATACGTATCTTTATGGTACCAACCGGGCTTATTTTTCTCATGTTCCTCTAATTTTAAGTGAGTTTCAATGGGCGGCGGCTGAAGGGTCAATTGGTGGGCTTGTATTGGGGCTTTGGCGGAAACCTCTGTGAGTGGAGGCTGTGGATAGGGGGATGAACTCAACTGTTCATAAATTTTTCTATGGAAATTTAGATGAATAGGTGGGAAATCATCTAAGCATGAGGCCGAGCTGAAGACTCTGATCTTGACACCGAGTATAATAGCAATGTAGCCTTGACGTTAGAAATAGGAGATCCATTTCTGTTAAACGTCCCCTTGTAGGGCTCCACGGAGGGTGGGGCGCATAGCTATCGAATCACAAATTTCATCACCATGGCCTCTCGAAAACGATTTCTGGCGTTCGACTCTTCGGAGGACGACACGCAACCGACTACTTTTACGTTCAAAGCTAATGAAAACTACGCAAAATTTTTAGTGATTTCGAGCAAAGAAGACAAACCAATTACTTCACTGTCTCCTTTCATCATAGAAAAGCAAATAGAATCTATTATAGGCACTCCAAAAAATGTTAAAAAATTAAAAAAATGGAACTCTTTTGGTCGAAACAAACAGAAAATCTCAAACTGATAATCTCTTGAAAATTACAAAATTCTTCAACATTAATGTCACTGTCACGGAACATAAAACACTCAATAGTTGCAAAGGTATTATCCGTGACAGGATGCTAAAACATGAAACTGAAGAAAATATCACAGAATATCTTAACACACAAGGAGTAACAGCTTGCAAACGTTTTAAAATTAAAAAAGATGGAAACTTTATAGAAACAAATACACTTTTACTAACTTTCAACACCACAACTTTACCGAAATCACTAAAAAATCTTTTACCGAATTATACCGGTTGAAGTCTACATTCCAAATCCTCTGCGGTGTTTCAACTGTCAGAGGTTTGGACATCATGAAAACGGCTGTCCGGAAGCACCTGGATCAATATGTGAAAAATGTGGTATGGGTGAATTTGATCACCATACAAATGCTTGTAAAAATGAAGCCAAGTGTGTGAACTGTCACAAAAACCATCAATCAAAATCAAATCAGTGTGAAATTTGGAAAAAAGAGAAAGAAATCATGAAAATTAAAGTTACACAAAAAATCACTTATTTGGAAGCCAAAAAGATTCAAGAAAATCAACTTGAAATCACCTTTGCAAAAGTTGTTCAATCCCTAAAC
Organism: Anodontia alba; assembly: GCA_964016985.1. Classification (NCBI taxonomy): domain Eukaryota; kingdom Metazoa; phylum Mollusca; class Bivalvia; order Lucinida; family Lucinidae; genus Anodontia; species Anodontia alba. Next base: position 87,086,928 of record OZ024832.1, read on the forward strand.
ACTAAACCTGAAACCAAAGAAACTTCTACCCAGTTTAACGAAAAAGATGCTGTCATCAAAGCAAATTCAAAAGTTATTACTCCTACTCTAAAACCTAAACCTAAACCCACATCTACTCATCAGTCTAGACCACCAACAAAATCTCAAAACAGTTCACAAACACAGCCGACTAAAACAAGTGGATCACAACAGAGATCCAGGTCCAGGACAGCTGACCAGAAAGGAAAAAATGGAAAAGAAAAAGATAAAGATAAAGAACTAAATCCATATAGTAAAGGGGCGTCGGCCGATCCGATCAAGTTGGTCAATCGGTTCGATTCCCTTAAAACATGGAGTTAGAGACTGACTCCTCCATGTTCTCGCAGTCTCAGAGAAAACAAAAGGATTAAGTTCCTTATTTTCAAATCATCTCTCCATTTATCATGGATAAAAAATCAATTATTCAGTGGAACTGTCGAGGACTAAAAACAAATTATAACGAAATTTTAATTTTAACAACACTACTTTCTCCGACTGTCTTTTGTCTCCAGGAAACCTTTTTAAAAAATACAGATAATATTAATTTTAAAAATTATAGTTTATATAATCATATCGCAACTGAAAATCAGAAAGCCTCAGGAGGTTCATCTATCCTTGTAAAATCAAATGTTCCTCATAGACAGATAGATATAAATAGTAATTTACAAGCTGTTGCTGTAAATGTCACTCTGTCTAAATCCATAACAATTTGTTCTCTATATCTTCCTCCACACTGTAAATTTTCTAAACACGATTTAGAAAATCTCATAAACCAGTTACCTCGTCCTTATTTATTATTAGGTGACTTTAATAGTCACAGCAAACTATGGGGTTGTCTGGATACAAATGACAAAGGAGAAATAATAGAAAATTTTATTGCAGAAATGATTTATGTTTATTTAACGATAAACAACCAACTTATCTTCATTCTCCTACAAGAAATTATTTTGCTTTAGATTTGTCTATATGCTCTCCAAATATTTACTTAGATTTTGATTGGTCAGTTTTAGATGACCTTCATGGGAGCGATCATTTTCCAATTAAAATTGAAGAAATTGAATCGACAAATAAAGACCATCATACCCGATGGAATTTGAATAAAGCAAACTGGGAGAATTTTATGGAGCTATGGAATGAAAAATTAAATCCTGAAATGTTTAAAACAGCAGATGATATACAAGCTTTTACTGACACATTAATTCATGTAGCCGAAAAATGTATTCCAAAGTCCTCGACACGTTCAAAAAGAAATAGACCTTGGTTTAATAAAGATGTTAAAAATTCAATAAATAAAAGAAAATCTGCCTTACGAAAGTTCAATAGGCAGCCAACAAAAGAAAATCTAATCCATGCCAAACAAATGCGAGCAAAAGCTCGCAAGACAATAAAAACGACTAAAAGAACATCTTGGCAGCAATACGTCTCCAAACTTAATTCTAGAACTCCAGCAAAGAAGATATGGGACATGATTCGAAAAATTACTGGCAAAAATAAAAATAACAAGCATGTCCATATTAAATCAAATGGAAATATATGCTCAACGACTAAAGATATTTCCAATGCACTAGGAGAGAATTTTCAGAAAAACTCTTCTAGTGCAAATTATTCCGAAACCTTTCAAAACATAAAACAGGAACGAGAGAAAGAGCATCTAAATTTTACGTCACTAAATCATGAAAAATATAATGTACCATTCACAGCTTCAGAATTATTAGATGCTCTTCATAAATCTCACGATACAGCTGCTGGTCCTGATGACATTCATTATCAAATTCTTAAACATTTACCCGATAATGCTTTAGAAACATTATTAAATATTTTAAATGATATTTGGATCACTGGAAAATTTCCAAAAGACTGGAATAAAGCAACGATTATACCTATACCAAAACCAAATAAAGATCATACTGAAGCTACTAACTATAGACCTATTGCTTTAACAAGTTGTTTATGTAAAACAATGGAGAGAATGATTAATGATAGACTGGTTTGGTTCTTAGAATCAAACCAGCTTATAACAAAATATCAAGCTGGATTCAGAAAAAATAATTGTACAAACGATCATTTGATTCGTTTGGAATCTTTTATTCGTGATGCCTTTGTCAAAAAAGAACATGTCGTAGCTGTATTTTTTGACTTAGAAAAAGCTTACGATACTACTTGGAAACATGGCATCATGAAAGATTTACATAAATTAGGCCTTAAAGGCCGATTACCACTTTTTATTCAAAACTTTTTATCAGATCGAACATTTAATGTTCGAATAGGTAATACGTTATCGGACATATTTAAACAAGAACAAGGTGTACCACAGGGAAGCATTTTATCACCTACCTTGTTTGGCATTAAAATTAACGATATTGTTAAATGTGTGAAAGACCTTGATTGTTCACTTTTTGTTGACGATTTTGGAATATTTATTAGATCGAAAAATATGGAAACCATTGAATTCAAACTACAACGATGTTTAAGTAATATAGAAGATTGGGCAACAGAAAATGGTTTCAAATTTTCAAAAACAAAAACGCAATGCGTTCATTTCTGTCAAATACGTCAGCTACATTTAGATCCTCATCTCACCATATACGGTAATCCCATTCCAGTCGTCAGTGAAGCAAAATTCCTGGTCTTTTGTTCGATAACAAATTATCTTTTATACCACACATCAAAGCTTTAAAAGCTAAATGTTTAAAAGCACTTGATATTCTTAAAGTTCTCTCCAGTTCCGACTGGGGAGGAGATCGTACTGTTCTTTTAAATCTTTATAGATCTTTAATTCGATCTAAACTGGATTATGGATCCATAGTTTATGGATCCGCTAGAAAATCTTATTTGAAATCTTTGGGTACTATTCATCACCAAGGTTTACGTCTGGCTCTAGGGGCTTTTCGTACTTCCCCCATCGAAAGTTTATACGCTGAATCAAATGAACCATCATTGTATATAAGAAGAGAGAAATTGTCTCTTCAATATGTTACTAAATTAGCCGCCAATCCACGTAATTCAGCTCATGATTGTGTTTTTAACCCTAAATGTGAAAGATTTTACAATAATAAACCAACAGCCATTAAACCCATTGGCCTGAGAATACAACCATTACTTGAAGAGGCCAATATTAATATTAAAAATGTTCAGCATTTTTCTTTTCCATCAAAAGAGCCATGGACGATAAACCCTCCAAAGATTATTTTAGACCTTCATAAAAATAAAAAAAACAGAAGTCGAGTCGCATATTTTTAAGAATGAATTTTTAGAAATCAAATCCAATTATAAACATTACCTGTCAATTTATACAGATGGTTCGAAACAAGATGAGAAAGTTGCTTGTTCTGTTATTAGTCCAAATTTTACTGACAGTATCAGATTACCTGATCATAGCTCCATTTTTACCGCCGAAGCCAAGGCAATTGATATTGCACTTTACCATATCAGAGATCAGTCTGAAAAACAGTTCATTATTTATTCAGATTCTCTTTCTGTATTAAAATCTCTTAAAGATTTACACCATAGAAACCCATTAATTCAGCAAATTCTTAAAAAATATTATTACCTTTCAGTTTCAAAAGAAATTGTATTTTGTTGGCTTCCCAGCCACGTTAATATTCGTGGAAATGAATTAGCCGATTTAGAAGCCAAATCTGCACTATCCTTAGCGATAACAAATTTCAAAATTCCTCACTCCGACTTTAAATCGAACATCCATCTATACATTAACAGTAAATGTCAGTCTGTTTGGGAAACACAAACTCAAAATAAACTAAACGAACTAAAACCAAACTTTAACAGCAAATGTACATTCTCTAATTACAGCAGAAAAGAACAAACAAAAATCACGAGATGTAGAATTGGACACACTAGAATTACTCATTCTTATATATTAAAAAATGAACAAGCTCCATTCTGCATTCCTTGTAACAAACCTTTTACAGTCAAACATTTTCTTATCACTTGTGCTGAATTTAACTATATTCGCACAAAGTATTTTAATGTAAAAACTATAAAGGAACTTTTTAATGATATACCAACTCAGAAAATACTCGACTTTCTTAAAGAGATCGGACTTTTTAATAAAATATGATCAGTATTTTTAATAACTTAAAATCATTGATACTTTATCTTTTTAAAATGAACACATCAATCCTAGATATTTTTTATTTCTCATTAAATAAAATCATCATATAATATACAACTTATTAGACGCTATATGCCCTTTTAGGGTTGAGCGTCTATAAATAAAATATCCATCCATCCATCTATCCCTCCTCATTGCCCAAACAAGCCATTTCGATCGTGTCATCTTCAAAATACATTTGTATGCTAAATTGTTTGATTTAGCAAGTTTGGGGAACACGTGCTTCTGAACTGATTTCTATTTCCTATATAATTTAATATGGAATTCATATTTTTCTTCCAAATATAAACAAAATCATAGCTTGAGCTACACAACCGATTACATAGCTAAATAGAACAAAACTATTTTAATGAGTTTGTTAACGGATAAGACTGGCACAATTAATCGGATAATCGATTAACTGATCGATGAATTCCACAAAAATGATCATCGTTACATATTTGCTAAGAATCGATCATTTCATTTCTGTGTCTGTTACTTTACCGTATTTACCATCAGTGTTCATACATCGCAACTCCTTACCGTACTTTATCAAAAAAAAAAAAAAAAAAAAAAGAACAAGTATGATTTACTGCCCACTATTGTGTCTAATAATAGCTGAATGAGTGGCAAACAGTGTAGATCCTGACGGGACGTCGCTTTTTGCAGCGTCTCATCTGGGTCTCAAAGTATTTGTTAGGCCTGTCTGGCTAAATGCGTACAGTAAAGTATAACATATGGTAAGAATCATGCTCAGACAGACTGGTAAAATATGATCAAATCTTCAGTGATCACTAATTGATTATTGATGACATTTGCAGGACTGATAAATCATATTTTTAGCACTGATTAGCCAGCCCTATTTATGAAAGATCTTCGATCTCCTTTTATCATCCAAACTATTTCATGAAAATGAAATATTAGTCAAAGAAGGATTCGACTGCACCTTCAGAAGCCCCGCTAGATCTGTTCCTGAGATTAGTCAAGATATTACCATCACGAAAACACGTCTGTATAACTTTGACCCCCTTAAACCCCTTTTATATAGTAAAACTGTGGGTTTACAGAGGAATACATTATTGTTCTTATTTCTGCTAAAAACATAGATTGTGGGTACGCGTTAGAACCGCCTCGCCGAGGCGGTTCTAACGAGTACCCACAATCTATGTTTGAGCAGAAGTATAAAAAAAAAAAAAGAGTTTTTTTATCTGAAATTTTCAGTTTTTGGAGGTGAAATTTTCTGTATATTTGAATAGGCATGTTTTTGTAATGAGATGGCACATACCCCGACGCCAAAAACAGTGTGTCAAGATCAAACTGTGCAAGCTCCTACGACAACTGTAATAGTGGACCATTTTTACATGACATGCTCATGTTGCTTACATGTCGACGTAAATCCTATGAAAAGATTTCGTAAACCATGCTTTTGCGACAGATTTTCTCTTCCTATTTCTTGGGCTTAACCTTTATGTACAGAAACATACATCTTGTAAACAGCACGGTGTATGCTTTATACTGTTTTCAATGCTTCTTATCACAAAGCTTCTCTCATTACCTTTACCACTCTCTAGGCTATTTCATTTCAGCAGACGACACTTTGATGATTTTTATTTTGCTTTTTTTTCTTATTTTTCCCAGAAAACGAATTTGACAGCTCATGCAAATTGTCTCTATTGGAGGCAATTGGCATGGATGTCAAACCCTGTTTCTTGTGGGGGGGGGGGGGGGGGTAAAGACAAAAAAGTGAATTTTAATGTATCTGCTGAATATTTTACCCAGAGAGCTAAACGTCAGCGTAAGTTAGGCTAAGACCAACATCTGGCGTGGCGGGTAAAAGATTTCAGCAGACGACGTTCTGAAATATTTTTGTTATTTCCCTCTAAAATAGGAGTTAAGAGAATTCGCATGAAACATCAAGGCCAATTTTCTATCAGAAATAAAAGAATATCATCAATTTGTCGTCTGCTGAAGTTGCCTATAGCTTTGGGGGAGGGGGGGGGGGTGCGGTGGGGCGGGGGGAGTGTAACTTAGGGGTAATTTTGGTGCGGGTGTGCGAGCCAGTATTCAAAACCTACCCCTTTCATATACCTGGCCTTTGAAAAACGGACCCATTCATATACTTGATCATCCAAAATGTTGACACATTCGTATACTGCCCTCTGAGTTTTTGTACCCATTTTTTGCTGGCTGTTAGGCAAATATCACAATCAATTCATGTATTACCAAATGGATATTAGCAGCCTTGAAAACTCTGAGCGAAAAATATGTGCATATACCAGGATGTCAGAAAAATGGGACCTTTCACATAGGAATCCAGAAAAAATCGGGCCATTAATGTACTTTTTGTTGAAAAAAGGGGGCCATTCATATAGCTGGCAGCGCTGAAAAAGGGGGCTATTCGGCATGCACATCCGTACTATGCCGTATATAGGAAGTTACACCCCCACCCCCACCCTCACCCCCGAGCCTATAGCCTACTAAGCGTTTTCTTCTAAACACTTAAAAAACAAAATGCTCGCATTTACAGAGGTCAGGTTGGAATTTTGACACAGTGAAAAATGCCCAAACTCAAGTACGAAATATATAATAAACGTTCTCAACATTAACATGTTCACACAGTTGTACCATTATACCAACAAGTCTATGCAATCGTATCAAACCATTTTTCAATTTAATTGTTCCTTCGATCAATCTTGTTATTGCACAGATCTTTTAAAGATGCAATATAACCGATGCTTACTCATTTACCCTACTGTACGGTGAAAGTCCCATTACAGTGAACTCTCGTTACAATGACAACATTTGTTCCCAAAGACGTTGCCATTAAAATGAATTTTCCGTTGTACAGAATACTTAATGAGGAGATTGATATGTAAGAAATGTCTTGTTTTGCTCTTATTTCCTCAGCGAACATATGTTTTGATATTTGTTAGTTGTTAGAATCGCCTCATGACCATCGCTGTTCACATATGACATAAAGGCTAAGAAGTTGCTGTTCTTAAGGCCTAAAATAAAAAAAAAAAAAAAAAAAAAAAAAAAAAAAATATTCTAAAGGGTTTTGGGGTGACTTCCCTGCTTTGCCATATTTTTTTCCTATTAACCTCATATAAACACTTTTAACAAAATAAAAATATTTTCTAACCTACCATCCATTCCATGCAACCTGAAACACATAAATATATTTTTTTTATTTGGCCTAACCTAAATAAACGGACATAAATACAGGAGTAAACAGTGAATATCAAGATCTAACTGACTGATGCCCTCTTTGTCTAGATTGTCACCTACATACTCAGCGTTTTCTCGACATATCCTTCATGCCAGCCCTCGCCTTCAGCTTAAACTGCACTTTGTACAACGGGACACAGTAACCTGACCCTACGAAACCTAAATACGAGTAGATATAGAAATCATTCAAGTCTAGAATCAGAGGGAGGAATTTAAAAATTACAGCCAAACCTCAATAACGCGAGCACCAACGGTTCGTTTACAATGGTTTATTCGAACTCGTTTTTGAGTCTCTACGAAATTCTTCCGATACTCAAGGAAACAAATATTTAGGAAACTTTTCTCATTCTATCATGAAGTTGTATGTTGTGTGTATTCATTAGAATCGCCTCGATGAGGTGATTCTAATGAGTACACTCAACATACAATTAATGTAGAAAATCGAAAATATTTCCCTTAATTATCGTTAATTGCTACCTGATCTGGCGTCACAATTAACCCTCAGTGGCTCGAACGACCATATCTCGAACAAATTTTCACGGTCCCAAAGATGTTCGAGCCATTGATGTTTGACTGTATGTCGGTTTATTAATAGAGGTACAACAATCAGTCTATGCATGGGCGCAGTTTGCTGTTTATTGTAATTGGGAAGAAACATCGGGGCCCAGTTATTCAAAACTACCGATGTCGTTAGTTAACGTATCGTTAATACTTTGATCGTTAAATATGGCATATACGCTAATATTTTTGCTGAAAAAAAAAATGTGAGTAGCTTTTGCATTTGCAAAAGCTACACTTATGTATTTTTTTTTTTTTTTTTTTTTTTTTTTTTTTAGCAAAACATACCTGTGAATTAGATATTATATTTACTAGAACTGTTAACATTTTGACCACTAACGAGCTCGTTAAGCTAACGACGCTTTGAACAACTGGACCTGTTTTTGTCAGTGTTCGTGGGTGTGTTTTGCGAGCATAACGTTTGATTTTTTACCAGCTGTTCAAGAACGCACTTGTTAACAGTTAAGTCAAACAAAATCACAATGACGAAGACGTCTGTTACTAAAATGATTTTGAGTTACAACGCCTGAAAACCTTATTTCTGACGGGTGTGTCATGTGAAGACTCAAACCAGCCTACGCATTCTCGTAGTCTCATAAAATCGTCTCTGTGCGCTTTTTTGGATAGACCAGGATACAAAGTTTCTCCATGTGGCTAACTCAGACTATTCAGACTGAGTTTGAATGATGTCATCAATGGGAGCTCATGTCAGCAGGTACGTTTTCTCAAACTGCGGCTCATTTGTCTGTATGTGTGTATATAAAACCTGTGACATAAGATTGATTTGTTTACAAAACAAAATATTTCACAATGTGATAAAAGGGTTCTTATGCTGTGTGAACACCGAAGTCCAAAATCAAGAAAACACGCCTATATTATTTTGACCCCCTTAAACCCCAGTTTATAAAGTAAAACTGGGGTTGACAGGGGTATACATTTTTATTTTTCTTAAGTTTTGTTAAAATCATAAAATGTGGTTACTCGTTAGAACCGCCTCACGGAGGCGGTTCTAACGGGTACCCACAATCTATGTTTTAAGCATAAATATGAAAAATGTCAGAGTTTTATTTGAAAATTTTCCTTTTTTTTTTTTTTTTGGTGTAAAATTTTCAATTTATTTATATAGGCGTGTTTTCTTAGTGAAATCAGCCTTCGCATCAGCGCAGTATGACCGTGGCCTTTTCTGTATGATGATCGAGTCTACCATATCCACCAGTAGAATAAGCGGACAAAGAAGACCTTGATTATCCTGCGCTGAACCGCTGACTGGTCTCAGCCTTCCTTGTCCATACACATTACGAAAACATGCCTATTCAAATATATTGAAAATTTTACAACCAAAAAGAGGAAAATTTTCAGATAAAAAATTCTGATATTTTTCATATTTCTGCTCAAAACATAGATTGAGGGTACTCGGTTCTAACGAGTACCCACAATCTATGTTTCTTAGCTAAATAAAAAAAAATAAAGTATACCCCTGTAAACCCCAGTTTTACAATATAAAAGTGAGGTTTAAGGGGGTCAAAATTATATAGGCATGTTTTCGTGATGCATGTTAAACGAACCTTTTTATGAAAATTGTATGTTTTATATACAGTGCGTCATCTCTCTCTCTCTCTCTCTCTCTCTCTCTCTCTCTCTCTCTCTCTCTCTCTCTCTCTCTCTAAAACTACTCTTATTAGTTCAAGTTCCGAGAAAATGGGATACTTTGGAAACCAAAATCAAAATAAACTAAAATAGCCGATACGGTTTTATTGGGTATGTTCTTGAAAAGTTCTGTATAGCGCATCACTGCTCAAGAATCTTAGCCCATGGTTTAGCACTATTCTACAGTTGTTTTTCTTTGTCTCAAACGCTGATAACTTAAAACATTGCTTTTCAGAATGAAATGTTGGGCAATATTGGCTTAGATTGCTTTATGGTCCTCTTAGTTCATACTTCTATTATCTCAAGCCAAAGATTATGGCCGACTGTATTATCAAATAATTCCGAATTAGCTCATTAATCACATACACGACCTTTTGTGTAAAATTAATGAAGTTACTGAAGTAAAGCCATATGTAAAATAATGAAGGAATTCAAGAAGTAAAGCTATGCACGAGATTATATGTAAGGTCATGAAGTAAAGCAATGTACTAGATTATATGTAAAATAATGAAAGACTCACGAAGTAAAGCCATGTTTAAGTCACGCATGAGATTTTATGTAAACTTATGAAGGAGTTCATGAATTAAAGTCATGTACGAGATTATATGTAAAATAATGAAAGAGCTCACGAAGTAAAGCCACGTAAATTCATGCACGAGATTTTATGAAAACTAATGAAGGAGTTCATGAAGTAAAGCCATGACCGAGGTTATATGTAAAATTACGAAGGAGCTAATGAAGTAAAGTCATGAACGAGATAATATGTAAAATAATGAAAGAGCTTACGAATAAAGCAATGTAAATTCATGCACAAAATTTTATGAAAACTAATGAAGGAGTTCATGAAATAAAGCCATGTAAAGTCATGCAAAAAAAAAAAAAAAAAAAAAAAGTATACGTATCTATATATATATATATATATATATATATATATATATATATATATATATATATATATATATATATATATATATATATATATATAAATATATATGTGTGTGTGTGTGTGTGTGTGTGTGTGTGTGTGTGTGTGTAAGATAATGATGTGTCATAATGTTAAGTCATGCACAAGATTACATATGGAATAAGAAAGGTGTTAATTATGTAGAGCCATGTACGAGATCACATAAACACCAATGAAGGGGTTCATGAAGTACCGTTATATAAAGCCATGTACGAGTATATGTAAAATAATGAAGGAATTCATAACGTAGTCATTTAAAGCCATGTTCGAGCTTAAATATAAGATAATGAAGGAGTTCATGAAGCATATATATAAATTTATATACGAGCGTATATATATATATATATATATATATATATATATATATATATATATATATATATATATATATATATATATATATATATATATATATATATATATATATATGAAGAAGTTCATGAAGTTAAGCCATGTAAAGCCATGTACGAGATTATACATAAAAAGATGAAAGGAGTTAATGAAGTAAAACCATTTAAAGACGTGTACGATATTGTATTTAAGATAATGAAGGAGGTCAATGAGTAAAGCTACGAGATAATATGTAAAAAAAAAATGAAGGAGTTCATGAAGTAAAGTCATGTTTAGTCAATTAAGTAGATGTATATGTAAATAAAAATGTGTTCAACTTGTTATTAGCGTCCGTCTACATACACGTAAAATTGTCGAGTTTTATTTATTTATTTATTTATTTGAGTAGCGCAATGAGAAAATGTCCTTTCTTAGCATATGCTAACAGTTAAGGTCCTGGGCCCAGTTATTCAAAGCGTCGTTAGCTTAACGAGCACCTTAAGGGTCATATCGTTAACTGCTTTAGCGGATTAAATACACAATATTCTGATATTTTTTGCTGAAAAAATGTGAGTAGCTTTTGCACTGCAAATGCTACTCACATTTTTTTTCAGCAAAAACTTTCAGCATATTTGCGTATCACTCGATTAAAATTTTAACGGATCGTTAACTAACGACATCGTTAGCTTTGAAGAACTGGGCCCAGATTATGAAGCAAAGCTATACAATATGATAAGGAACTTTTATATACATCGATAATTCTGCACTACTTTGTAATTCAGTAAGCAGACAAAGCAGTCCCTTATCAGACTGCACGCATGCGCAGACTAATCTGGGCATTTGCTGAAGTTCCATGCATATTTTAACAGTCGTTCAGTTATGTCGTGACGAATGGGAAATGATACCATTTTATTTATGTCACCACTGCAGTATTACGACCCGCACGTACATGTATTGACATGAACTAGAGGGTACTATGTATCCGTCAGCCCAAACCAATTCGATCTAACCCTAAATTTCAAAAACTGATCAGGAGATGACTTCTGATGAAGAAGGAACCTCCTTATTCTATTAAATATAATATTACAAGTACAAGATACTCAAGAACATCAACATCATTAAAACATATTGGCCTGACATTTTGAGCCCTCCACTGTTTAGAGAATTAAAGAAGCAGCATGCGTCATATGTAGATCGGAGTTTTCTTTTTTTTTTTTTTCTTTTTTTTTTTAATTTTCTATTAAGCTTTACAGTTATTTTCCTTAAGCTTGGGATGATGCTGATGCGCTACCGGCTATTCATAAAAATAGCCATTTGATAAGATGGCAAATTCCCCGACCGCCCTTTCTAAATTTGGTTTATGTTCTAATCAGTTATCATGGAAATGTTTAAACATAGCAAAGTAAAAAGATGCAAAGACAGTATGAAATGTGACCAAAATAGTAAGTGAATACAATATTAGGTCTACTAAAAATGATTTTATTTTTGCTTGTTCTTTTATTATTATCCATTTTTTTGTTGTCAAGAATAATCTGTTAGTGATTTCTTATGTGATTATTTGTACAGGATATACAATATTGAAAATACTTTGAATTTGTGAGTGTACATATTCAGATATGATAGCAAAAATAAATGCCTTGTAAAGATAAAGGTACTTGCTATATGTTTATTGGAGTAAAAACTCAGTAGAGCAAAAGTTGTCCTTCTCGCATGCGACACGTCTACTTTACGTATGTCCCAACAAAAAAAATATCAAGTTATTTTAAACAGTGTGAGAGTTTTGGCCTGCACAAACTTTCAGCTTCAGGGGAGATAAGTCCATAATTGAAAAGTGACTACTCTTGGACATGACATGCCTTCTGGTCCTTATATATGCCTCTACCAAATTATCTCAAATATGTCAAACCACATACACACAAATTTGGCTTAGAAATTCATTCGTGCGTGTGTGTGTGCGTGTGTCGGGGGGGTGCGGGAGGGGGGGGGTGGGTAACTTGAAAACAGCCACAGCAGAGGTTGTCCTTCTTGCATGGTACACACCTTCTGGTCCTTATTTATACCTCTACAAACATTATCAAAATATTTCAAACCACTCAGAAGTTAGAGTGCACAAGAATTTGGCATAGAAATTTATTCCATAGAGTTTACAAGAAACAAAACAAAGCAAGAGTTATCCTTCGTGCACGTGACACTCTTACTTGACCTAATCAAATTATCTCCAATAGAATGGGAGTAATAACTTGCACAAGATTTCAGCTCCAGGGGAAATAAGTACATAACAAAAAGTGGGAGTTGTTTCTCTTGCACGTGACACGTGTATTGGTTCTTATCTATGCCTCTACCAAATATTACCAAATTATTCAAACTATTAAGAAGTTATAGTGCAGAAGAATTTGGTTGAGAAATTTATTCAGGGGAAATAATTAGAAAAAGAACAACGCAAAAGTTGTCCTTTTGCATGTTACAATTTTACTTGATCTGATATGTGTGCCCACAAAATATCATCAAATAATGGGCTGCACAAGATTTCAGCTTACGGGGACACAAGTACATAATGAACAAAGTGAGAGTTGACTTTCTTAAACCCAACACACTTTCTGGCACTTGTCAATGCCTTTAGCAAATGTTTTGAACATATTTCAAACCACCAAGGAGTTAAGGATTGCACAGGAAATTGGCCTTGAAATTCGTTCAGGGCATGATACTAGAAAAAAGAACGAAGCAAGCATTGTCCTTCTTGCATGCGACACTCCCACTTGACCCGATATATGTCCCTATCAAACATTATCAAATTACCTCAAACAATATGGGTAACAAAGTCTGCATAAACTTTTCAGTTTCAGGGGAGATAACTACATCTAAAAGAAAGTGAGAGTTGTCTATTGATCAGGCGACACCCCTTCTGGTCCTTATATATGCCTCTACCAAATACGTAGTTATGGCCTGTACAAGATTTCTTCTTCAGGTGAGATAACTACGTAACGAGGAAAGTGAGAGTTGTCGCTGTTGCATCCGACACGCTTACTGATCCTCCTCTTCGTCCCTACCAATATTATTAAATTATCTCAGACAGTATGGGAGTAATGGTCTGCACAAAGTTTTGGCTTCAGGAGAGATAACTACATAATGAAGGAAGTTAGAGTTGTTTCTCTTGCATGCGACAGGCCTGTTAATCCTTTTCTTCAGTTCTACCAAATATTTTAAAAATTATGTCTGAGGGTATCAAGGTTATGAGCGCACAATTTCTGCTTCAGGGGAGATAACTACATAATAAAGAAGGTAAGAGCTGTCTCTCGTGCAAGCGACATGCCTACTGGTCCTCTTTTTCTTTCCTACCAAATATTATCAAATTATATCGAACAGTTTGGGAGCTATGGCCGGCACAAGATTTTGGCTTCAGGGGAGATAACTACATAATTGAGATTGTGAGACTTGACTCTCTTTCACGCGACATGCCTACTAGTCATTTTTTTTATTTGTGCCAAATATTATCAAAATATGTCTAAGAGTATCAAATATGGAGCACACAAAGAGGTGTCTATGGATTTCTGCTTCAGGGGAGATAACTACAAAACGAAGAAAGAGAGAGAAATTTCTATTGAACGCGACATGCCAACTGGTACTCCTCTTCATTCACATCAAGTATTATCAAATTGTCTCAAACATTATCAAAATGCGTCTCAAATATTATTAAAATATGTCGAAAGGTATCAACGTTATGGAGCTAATAAAAATTTGTCTATGGATTCCTGCTTCAACGGAGATAATAACTACATAACGAAGATATTGAGAGTTGTCTCTCTTACACCTGCTGGTCCTTCTCTCCATTTCTACCACATTTTGTCAAAATATATCAAAAGGTATCAAAAGTTATGTTGAGCACAAGGATACGTCTGCAGACGGATGGACGGACGGACGGACGGACGGACGCCATGCTAATCGCTATATCCATCGAACCTATCGGTCGGGGGATAACAAAGCAAAGACCATTTTCTTCGAATTACAGGCTAATTTAATTTATCTAGACAAAAAAGGTAAGAGAAAAGTCCAAGGAGTGCCACAATCACAAACCGCAGCCCTTCCCAGACCCCAAGAGGAAGATTTTTCCTTTTTTTTTTTTTTCTTTTTTTTTTTTTTTTTTTTTGATTTGGGTTTTACGGCCCTTTCAAGAATATTTTACTTATATCGAGCCGATCGTTCATCAAAGGTGGGCGAAAACCGGAGAACCCGGAGAAAAACCACCTGACCATCCGTAAGCAGAACTTGGCTTTCCCACATGTGACCCGAGCGAGGCTCGAACCACAGCGGTGAGAAACCTAATGGATTAAGAGTCAACTCTCTTATCCACGAGGAAACCGACAAATCTAAACAAGCACAAACCAAACAAACGTACGAAAAGCATTAAGATTAGCTCTCTCTTCCCCAAGCGAGGTAATCGCAATACTAAAAGGACTGAAAAACACAAGAACAAAATGACACAAGGAAAAACATACAACAAATCGCCTCGAAGAATAAACCACAAAGCACCAAACAGTAAGACTAACACCGGGACCACCGCCTTAGAACGGTCGGTAGAGCAAACCACGGGAGGGGGTGGGGGTTAAAGCACTTTTACAGCTAGCTAACTTCACCCTGGGTCCCGATGCTACACTTAATACAGAAATACATAAAAATTCGGTTCGCATAAGGGCTCCCAACTCAGTCATTGCATCAAAGCGGAAACATAAAATCAAATTAATCACAGTGACTATAATAAACAAAGACGAGTATTCATGGCTAATTCTACTACATGTCAGAGTAAATAAAAGCCAACAGTTGAACCACGGCGGGCCAAGCCAAAGACATATCGTCAAGCCCCAACCCACTGGTTAAAGTTTTACGAAGAGGCCGTCACTGAGTCTGAGGGACGAACAAATACTGTATTTCGGGCGATCCTACCACATACTTATTACTGCGCACCTAGCATGCATTTTGTGAATCGATTGACAATGGCTTGGAGATCGGTTTGTTTTCTATGACTTTAGCAAGGCATTCGAACGTGTGCTACACAGAGGATTCCTACATAATCTCTCAACATTGTTCCCTTCTTTAGTGCAAGTTTGAAACCCATATAATCTACGCAGTTTCGACCATATACACTATAACAAAGAATATGTCCCGGGAGAGCCAAAATCACAGAGCATAGCCTACTAATGAATAAGCGACCCCCTTCCCAAGCAAGATGATCACAATGCTAAACAGAATTCACTTACCTCAACGATAACACGACAAACAGGATCAAACACGAACAAGGCCCATCATCGAGCAGCCACAAGGCCACACAATAAACAAACAATACCAGAACAACCACCTTAGAAATGTCTGTAGTAAAAAATACCGTGTGGTTTTTAACCTTTGCCTTGCTGAAAAAAATAAGTTGCCACGTCCACTTCCAATCTTCTGTAAATCAGATTACATTAGCCAGATCATTGATACAATTCACAAACTTATAAAAAAAACAGTGCAGATCCAGATCGGTTTGCTTCTTCAGAAGCCAACTGCTCTGGATCTGCATTGTTTGCAGGGCAGGAAATTTTCGGGTTTAGCTGGACCAAGGTTAATCGATTTTACTGGCATCAAATCTAAACAAACCTGACATGCATGTACCAATTTGTTCTTTAACTTGTTCTTTTCTGTCTCCTATAAAGGCTTGGAGCAATCTACCGCACAGGCTTCTATGAAATCCTGCGGATGTGCAGGCTGATCTGAGTCTTCGCTGGTCGCACAAGGGTAGATGTTGTCGTACGCTTGTCCATATTTGTTCAAAGTTCATTATTTTCTGTGAAAAATGGACGAATTGCTTATCTGCTTATGTTTATAACTGTTAACCCTGAAATCGGATTAAAAGTGAACATTCCTGAAGAATTGCCCAATACCTCGGGAAGTGGGGTTGTAGGATCTTCATGACATAGATTCATTAAATTGTAGTCTAGCCAAGTACATATACATCTACCAAAGCGAAAAATGAACCACGGAATACACACACACACACACACACACACACACACACACACACACACACATGCGCGCGAGTGCGCGCGCACACACACACACGCACACACACACACACACACAAACGCATGCACTCAGCAAACAGGCACGCACGCACCCTCGCTAGCGCGCAAAGCATCATTTTTGTAACAAGGGGACAGCATTTCCTACAAGACTGCATGTGCGCCCAGTATGGACTATGATCACTGTCTGATCAGAGTCCTCGCAAAGTATTATGGGGTAGCCAATGACCCAAAACACCTTAAGCTTCAGCGTAGACTATGATCAATCAGCATGGATATGTAGGTTGATCTGTGTCTCCGTTGGGCGCAAACGCAAAATCATGGGAAATGCTGTGCCCAGGCTCTATTGTCCAGTACTTGAATACTTCTGGCTGTGTTCACCTGTATATGCTAGCCAGCCCTTCGCTGTTCGTTCTACTAAGTTCTAATTTACTATATTATTGCTGGTACGAATGGCAAAGAGTCTGATTGGACCGAGAGGTGAAAATGCTGATCTGAGTCGTTGTTGTTTCCATGTTCTACATTGACGGCTCTGCCGAGGTCGGCAACATTCTTTCGTGGAGATTGATCATGAAATATTTTCTACGGTCATTCTCTCCCTTCCGCTGATTCAAGAAGGGCAGTTGTCAGTTTCTGGCGAAAGAATGTGCACAGTACTGATTAACCGCTTAGAGGACTAAGCCTACCCAGTAAACGTGTGGTTAGGTAAACTGACCGCGCTCGACATGACCCCATTGGGTTGACTGGGCCGTAAAACCTCAACACAAACAAACATTGACGGCTCTGCAGTCACCCGACTTTCGAAAATCAATTACATATGTTACGAGTGACGTGGATGTTTTACTTATAGCAAACTAGTGAATATTCTAGTTTATTGTTTACGCCCAAACGGAGAGCAACGGTCGTGCAGCTCGGACATATTATTTCTTTAGGTAGGAACTCTTACCCATATACCTGCAGGGCTGTGGAACTATTAAATTTTATTACTTGTACACGGACAAGTAAATGGTCAAAATCCATTTGTCCAAGCATTTGACATTTTTCTTATTTCTTGAAGATAATACATGTTGTGTGGGTACCTTCTAGAAGCGCTTCTTATTAGTTCCCACGACATATGCATTTGAGAAATAGGAAAAAAAAACAAACAAACAAAACAAAAGAAAAAAAACAAGTTGGACAGGTCGGCATGGTAATTCCTATTCCATGGTAATTGTTTCTATGGAGTCTACCACTGCGTACTTTTTGTAGGTCCATCATCTACACTATATATATATATATACTCATGCGCCAATTTTGCTATTTGGCTTATTATATCAATAAAGTATCTATCTGTCTATAATCTTTCTTAAACGTTCATTTTACTGTAAAAAATCATGATAACTTTAAAAGCTGTGCACCTAGGACTTTGACTATTAATGCATTTGGTGGCCTTCACAAAAATAAGAAATGCCTAAAATTTGAACCTAACATTACGAAAACATGCCTAATCAAATATATTGAAAATTTTACAACCAAAAAATGAAAATTTTCAGATAGAATTTTTTGATAGTTTTCATATTTCTGCTCAAAACATAGTGAGGCGGTTCTAACGAGTACCCACAACCTATGTTTTGAGCAGAAATAAGAAAAATAATGTATACCCCTGTAAACCCCAGATTTACTTTATAAAAGTGGGATTTAAGGGGGTCAAAATTATATAGGCGTATTTTCGTGATGATATCTTATGTTGTACCGGTGTTATGTACATCCAAATGTAAATAAAACATATAATAAAATACTGTAAATGTACAAATGGGCAATTTGCTCAAACTTTAATGTACGGGGTTTCTTTGAAAAATAATGCACAAAATTATCGTTTTAATCCAAATGCTATTGCAGACGAGCCAGGATATAGGTCTCTAATATGTTGCCAGGTTTGCAATTAAGATTTGATATGAAAACATGGGCTATTTTCTCAAATGACAATAATTATTTTGAATTTTCTGATTTTAAATAGCCCAAACTTAATAAGAAATTAAATGCCAATTTTCAGGATTTTAAGTTTTATTATTTACTATCAAGATACAAAAGACCGAAAGCCCTAATTGCAAATGTTTCGCAATTTGCATTTTCCGGAGTAGGCATACCTCGTGATAAAGTGTCCAAACCTTGACTTGAGGAGTTTATTTGCAGTTGCCAGTACCTTTTTGTGTTCTGCGTCATTATCGGTTAATAATACTTTGGATCAAACACTCGCTTTCGTTGATTAAAAGTAAACTATGTTTTATTAATATCGGACTTAAAGAATAGAGTTTTTTTGTTCTTTTTTTTTTTCTTATTATTTATTACGGTTTTCTTTTGTTTCTAATATTTAAACCGCAACTAAGAAAATATCAATACTTTTTACTTGTTTCGTTCGTGTGTGTGTGTGTGTGTGTGTGTTGTTGTTGTTGTTGTTTGGCGCGCGCGCGTGTGCGTGTGCATGTATTAGCGCTCTAAACAATCAGAAAAATATTGATATTGTTCTTACTTTTAGACACGCACGCACGTACACACGCACACAGAAGAGTTGATTTTTCATTCTAATTGTTTTCGAAAGAAGAATATGCCATGATAGTCAATTCTTATTTTGTGTTAAGTCTAGGAAAATATTGTTTTCAACTTATATTTATTTTGAACAGGTTAGAGTTAAAGTTTCCTACTTTGGAACCTCTCCAATTTTCTTGCAAAAAGTTATACTCCGACACTTATATAAATGAATATATACTGAAAGGAAAAAGAAACTTTTAACCATTTTTTTTACTGTGTTTACTATAGCCATACACTTTTACAGATTGTCCTTTGAATGTGAACCGCGGGTATACGAGTCTTTGGTCGATGTGCTATCTACCCAGTGTGTGAAATCATTCAACCGTGCACTACACAGTGCATTGCACGGACAGTACGGAAAGCCAACATTTCGTGCAAAACAAGCATGTTTAAACCTTCAGCACAAGATTTCCTCACACCATTTGGTACACTTCAACGATACGCAACGCTCTTCGATTCTTTTACCGATTTTTCTTTTCATTTTTACGCTACTTTGAACTTTTTTTCAATCATGGTACGATTGACTGATGTTCAGAAGGGTAGGGCAGTTGCGTTGCTGATGCAGGGTCAGAGGCAACAGCAAGTTGCCAATCATTTTGGGGTTAACGTCTCAACAATTGAACGTCTTGTTAGACGTTTAAGGGAGACAGGGCATTTAGCAGACCGACCGCGGTCTGGGCGTCCACGCGTGACGTCGCTACCGAAACTGCCCTTAATAGAGTAGGTACGCATAATCGACAAATTTCTCCGAAGACTGTTGGAAGTCGATTGCGTGAGATTGGTCTTCGAGCTCGTCGTCCATACGTTGGTCTGCCTCTGACCCAGGCACGTAGGTTGCGTCGTATGGCGTGGTTGACGGCGCATGCGCCCATGCTATTTCCGATGAGGCAGTGGACACGAGTTCTTTTTACGGACGAGTCTAGGTTCACTCTCTATCGCGCAGATGGTCGACATCGTGTGTACCGACGTCGCGGAGAACGCTTTGCCGACGCCTGTATTGTCGAACGGGATCGGTTTGGGGGTGGCTCCGTTATGGTCTGAGGAGGCATTGCTCACGGGATAAAATCAGTTGATTATTGTTGCGGGCAATATGACCGCAGTAAGGTATAGGGATGAGATCTTGCGTCCTGTTGCAGTTCCGCTTGTGCAACAACGTAATCTGATTCTGCAGCAGACAATGCCCGACCACATGTTGCCCGAGTTTGTCAGGATTTCCTGGCAAACAATAACATCGCACCACTAGCATGCCCACCATACAGTCCAGATTTGACCCCAATAGAGCACATGTGGGATGAGCTGGACAGAAGGGTTAGGAAGCGCCGAAATTCCCCCGCAACTCTCGCACAACTAAGAAATGAGTTGATCGATGAATGGAATAACATCCCGATGCGAACTGTCAATGCTTTGGTTAACTCTCTCCAAAGGAGAATTAGGGCAGCAACGGCAGCAAGAGGGGGCACACCCGATATTGATTTTCAGTTTGATTTTGATTTCAAAATCTGGGGGTAGCTACCAATGAACTTCAATAACTCAAGACTTGTTGATCACAAACCAATGAAATTTGGAACTTTTGTTCCATACATGTACCGTTTTGTAATCATAGTAAAATATTTAACAAACTTTTTCAAACTTGAATGAAATTTAGGAATAAAATTTACCCTGCGTTTATTTTTCCTTTCAGTATATAAAATAAGGCAAAACAAAACAAGCAATAACAACATTTAAACAAAAGAGGATTTATTTTCAAAAATTATAATCGAAATACACAGTGTATATTAATGAGTCAGTCACGACATTTATTTCATTGATTTTTAGTGTGGAGTCCCCCACAAAGGTAATTGCCAATTAGTGCAGACTCACATAGATAAAAGACATAATGTCCGATTAGGTTCTGTATGTTTGCAAATATTTAAGCATTTTTTCTCTAGAAATATCTAAATCACATAGCCTGACATACCATAAATTGAAATTCGACTCTTCCAATAATATTATAGTGTGGAGGGGTGGGTGTATTTAATTTAAAACGGTTAAAAAATATGGAGCTGTGAACCAATCATCAGTTTAAGACATTTAGGGTATTTTGAACTCCTATTTATGTTTTCTTCCAAATGTAACAGGTGAAAAAATGGAAATAATATTTTTCCCCGACCGGGGATCGAACCCGGTCCGCTGGACACAAAGTCCTACACTCTACCACATCGCTACAAAAGCCGGCTTGTACCGCAAGGCAGTACAAGTGTATCATATACCTATACCCGGTGACATTCTCCCCCTCCAAATTGAAATTCGTCCCTGAATTTCTAGGAGTCCGAGAATCACGTGAAATGAGACTCAAGGAGTTTTATGCACACATGTGGGTTATTTACGGTGGGCGCCAAATGTGACAGGTGAAAAAATGGAAATAACATTTTTCCCCGACCGGGAATCGAACCCGGTCCGCTGGATTCAAAGTCCTACACTCTACCGCGTCGCTATAAAAGCTGGCTTGTATATACCTATACCCGGTGACACAAATAAACTCTTTCATTCCTACAGACCAGTACACATTACAAAAACATGCCTATTCAAATATATAGTAAATTTCACCTCAAAAAAATGAAAATTTTATGATAAATAAACTCTGATATTTTTTATATTTCTGCTCAAAACATAGATTGTGGGTACTCATTAGAACCACCTCGGTGAGGCGGTTCTAACAAATACCCACAATATGTGTTTTGAGCAGAAATAAGAAAAATAATGTATACCCCTGTAAACCTCAGTTTTATTATGTAAAAGTGGGGTTTAAGGGGGGTCAAAATTATATCTGCATGTTTTCGTGATGAGTTACCTTTACAAACAGTGCAGAGTCAGATGAGCATCGGGATCTGCACTGATTGCCATTCTATTATTATTATTATTATTATTTTTTTTTTTTTTTTTTTTTTTTTTTTTTTTTTTTGAATAACAAATGTGTTTAGATTCAGGGATGGAAGAGTCCACTTTAGAAACTCAGGAATGAAAGGTTTAAATAAAAAATGTTGACTTTTTTCAGCCCCTCTCACCTGAGATCAAAGATTAATCGTCTCACGCTACTTGTTGTGCTATGTTTCCTGTTTACATTGGCGTCGTCGAGAAGGCACGGGATTCCGTGGGGGATTAAAAAGCTTGAAACTAAGTTGAATGACGTTTGTTCTCGTTTACAACAACTTGAAATTGATCTTGACAAATGCTGTAGAAAAGGCAAACTGATAATGCCCTTTTGAGAGGGAGCTAAACACTGAACATCGAAAGTGTTACTACAACTGCTACTTCCACTACTACTACTACTACTACTACTACATTTACATATCATTATTATCATTATCATTGTCATGTATTAAAAAAAGGCCATAACCCTGTCAGACATTTGAACGAACAAGCCATAACCCTGTCAGACATTTGAACGACAAGACTTGTTCATCTTTGCCTCAGTTTGTAATGTACACCTCTTTTCAGAAGGGGGCCTGGTATTAAGCAGATCAAATAGGAAGTCAGAAAAGTTGCCTGCTAGTTAAAGAATAAAATCTATTACGTTTATATGCCCTAAAACACGGTTGGATTATTGCCATTGGTGGGCGCTTGTTTGCGCTTTCCAGATGGATTTTGGACGAAGGATAAATTCACCAAATCGTCTGCATCATCCAGGTTAGTATGTAACTATGAGGCGACAGTCAGATGCTTAAAATACAGTAAACATTCAATGACTCGAACACGGATGACTCGTTGACCGTGGTTGATACAAAATCGTTTTGAGACCCAAGGAATCTCTTCCCAAAGCCGAGGAAAAGAAATATGAAGGGAAATTTTTGGAAAATGTCCTTGCTTTATCAAGAAACTGTAAGCTGATTTTACTCATGAAGAAATTTTAGCTTCAATAGCTAACAAACCATTATTTTATACTGTTGACTCCCGTTATCTCGACCTCGATTATTGAATAACCGCTTATCTCGAAGTAAAAATCTGGTCGCTGCCTAAACATGAAAATCTAGCAACAGGTAAAAAATATTGTGGAAAAGAGCAATTTCTCCTCTTTTCCTCAATATTTTCAATATATCTCTAACTTCAAGAGTCCAATTGCATATATATTTGTTAAATGTGGTTGTTCGAACTATTTTTTCCTCACTTCTGAAAATCTAATATGTCGAGGTACGGATGTCTCGAATTATTTGAGAAAGTCCCCAGGAATTCGAGATAACGAGAGTCGACTATATAAAAAGAAGATCGAAAAGACATCCCTAAATTATCACCGTTTACCTCCTGATCTGATGCTATGATTAACCCTTAGTGGCTCCAACTATCCATTTCTAGAACAAATTTCTGTGTTCCCAAAGATGTTCGAGTCGTTGTTTCACTATAGTAAAGGAATTACAAGTCAAACTCTCTTTTTAAAATACACCAAATAGGTTTTAGGTTATGCGATTTTTGGGCTAAAATGACTAGACTAAAAGGTTAAACGGAGGAACCGGAAATGCATAAGCTGAAATGTATAAGCTGAAAAATCGGAAGACATACCTTCGGTTATGTGCGTCCTGTGAAGTTTCCGATCAGCCTGCGCATTCGCGCAGTCTGATCAGAATCTTCACTGGGCGCATTTTGAATAGTGAATGATGCAAGACTTCAAAAGGCATGTTTTCTCAATTTGCTACTCGTATGTAGCCAGAAGTTCTCTGTGAAGTGTCATCCAAATATTCAATATGGTGAGAAAAAAACAAAACAAAACAAAACAAAACAAAAAAACAAACAAAAAAAAACAGGGATATTAAGGGCAGAAAACTAAAGAATCTGAACAGACATAGTTACTGTTATTGACCTTAGGTCTCTACATATATGTGAAGTTCCTCCCGCTAAAGGGCAAACTTCTATTCCTACTGTGCTTTCGACATCTTTCAGAAAGTCGTTTTTAGCTTGCCTGGGCGAAGTCTAGGAAGAGCTATTGCACTACCCCCGGCGTCGGTGTCGGCGTCTACATTTACGTTAAAGTTTTTTAAGAGCTTATATTTTCCAGACCATTTGATAGATTTGGTTCGTATTGGTTATGATGATAGATATAGTTCCAAAGTTTTATTCGGCAATACCCAAGCCCATTACCTCAAGGTCAAGGTCAAGGTCAGGTCAAGGTCATGGACTTAGAAATTTTTAATGTTAAAGATTTTTAAGAGCTCATATTTTCGAAATTATATTATTGATTTTGTTCATATCTGGAAGGATGATAGATACAATTCCAAAGTTTTATTTAGCAATACCCAACTTATGCCTATGACCTCACTTAAAAGTTTTATATTTAGTTTTAAGAGCTCATATTTTCCAAACCATATCAAGGATTTTATTCATATTTGACATGATGATAGATACAAGTCCAAAGTTTTATTCAGCAATACTCACTGCCTTTGCCAATCGCCTCAAGTTCAAAGTTAAGAACTTAGAAACTTTATATTTAAGTGTTTTAATAGCTCATATTTTCCAAACCATATGATAGATTTTGTTCATATTCGGAATGATAATAGATACAGGTCCAAAGTTGTATTCATCATCACCTCGACTCATGCCTATGACCCCAAGGTCAAGGTCGAAGATTTAGAAATTTTATAATGCCAAATTCATGACAACAAACGACAAAACCATAGCCTAAGAAACCCTATCAAGAGCTAAAATACCATAACATTTTCTCCTGCCATAATGATTCAAAATATTGGGACAGATAGGCCTAAGCAAACGGTGCAGACCCAGATCAGACTGGTCCTTAAACACCCTGACACTCCAGTATCACCCAAACTCCAGGCGAGCTATACTGTCTGCTGATAGCTCTTGTTTGCTGGGCGCTTTACGCAAAAAAAGTAAATTTGCAAACTTGTCATGATTTAATGCAAAACCATTTGTTGTCACTACCTATGCACAAAAAAAGTTTTATTCTAGAAACTATTATTTGTTTAAAAAAAACCAAAACAAATATTTTCACATTTCCCCATAGTAAAAATGAACGCAAATCATGCAGCAATCTGTAGGGTAGGTAACTTGAAGGCATATTTTTTCAACAGGTTCCGCTTTTTCTTTTGTGTTTGAAAATTTCACAATATGTTTTTACAAAAGGATCAATAATTCGAATTCAGCAAAGAAAAGTATCTAATGTTTTCTTAGACAGAAATTCCAAACAAAAATCACTTAACTACAGAAATTGTATAGGTCAGACCAAGTTTTGGCCGTAACTTTAATTTTTGGGTAAATATATGAGAACAAAACACAATAACAGAAAAGCCGTTTTCTGATAAGGTATGGTCAAACAGAACAAAATATTTACATTTAAAATACAACGCTAAGCAAAGGCGGTCTTTCCGAGGGATGTCGAAAGGACAGTAGGCACGGAAAAGGGCCAGAATTATTTACGTCATTAACAGACTTTGTAGATTAACAATTCTATACCACCAGCTCCTGATTATAATACAAGGTACACATGCAAAATACCCAGTCAGCATTCTACGTAAATCTATATCGGGCCGTCATCGGCCCGTCAGGGTAGCTGACGGGCCGATGACGGCCCGATGTAGATTTACGTAGAATGCTAGCTGGGTAAATCTTAACAGATTCCATGGACTTATTATCCCTACGCTTTTGTTTAAAAAAAAAAAAAAAAAAACGCGATGGGGTATTTTGAACGCCTACGCCCGTCCGTCACGCTATCTCCTCCTAAACCACTAGACGGAACACTGGACGGAATAATCAAACTTGCTACATGACTTCCCTTTGTCAAAAGGATGTGTGATAGCAACATTACTTGTCTGTTCATCCACCCGTTTAGCGCCCATAACGTCTGTAAATCTGTCCGTCACATCATCTCCTCTTAAACCTCTGGGCGAAATTTAACCACACTTGCTATTTGACTTTCCTACATAGTAAGGTTGTGCGAGAGCAACATTATTATTCTGTTTGTCTACCATCTGTCCGTTCATCACGCTATTTCCACCTAAACCCTTGAGCAGAATTTAATCCAACTTGCTACAAGACTTCCCCGCATAGTGGGGTGTACGAAAGCAAAATTATTTTAAACTTTTATCTGCTTACTGATAAAAGCATGGTGATTTGCGATGATATGCCATTAACCACGTGGTCTTCTTTCACTTCAATCCTGCGCTTTTGTCGGTCATTCGGGCATCACTGATAATTGTAAGATCAGCAGATAATTGTGCTTTAATTACGATCTGAAATCTAGTGATGACGGACGGACGGACGACCATACAGACGCATAGATTCCGAACGTTTAAGCATATTATGCTTAAACGTTCGGAATCTATGCGTCTGTATGGTCGACCGTCCGTCCATATGGATCATGTGGCTCTATTGCTTTAACTCTTTCGGCGCCAAAATTTTAGACAACATTTGTCGCCTGCTTTTTTATTTTAACAAACTATCGTTTGGAAAGACATTTATATGTAAAATTGAAATACTGAATATCAAACAGCGTAGATTCATGCTGTTTGCAATATCTATTATTATCTCCTGTGGCAGTGAAAGAGTTAAATCAATGACGAAAATTACGATAAGAACGACGCCGACGATGATGATAGTAGCAGTGATTTCAGGTTACTGCTAGACTGAAAAGTGTCATTTGTGTTTAAGATATTATTTGAAACCTAAAATGATCTGTTAATGAAAAAAAATATATATGTTTGTGATTTTAAGCCGCCCCTACACCTCACAACCCATTCGCCCTACCTGCCAACGCGTCTCCTAGTAGTTTTCCCACCAACCATTACTATAAACGTCAAAAAGATTTGAAACAAAGAACGCACTGCAGATAAAGAAATGGGAATCTCGGTTTTATTGAGACTCTTCATAAGCAGTAATGAAGTTTGCAACACTGCTTACGGCCTCTAGCGTATACATGAGCAGAACTCTACTTTCAAAGATTCCACAGTGGACCCAATGATCCCAAAGGAAATAAAATATAATCTGCACAATGGTAAAGTACGGGCAGTAATCTGCACTATGGTAAAGCATAAATCTGCACTATGGTAAAGTATTAATCTGCACTATGGTAAAGTATTAATCTGCACTATGGTAAAGTACAATGCAGTTCCTCTGTTGAGGGTTTTGTTTTTGTTTGTGCGTCTTAGGTTTACAATGTGATATTTGTTTTGTCCTTATATGGTCCTCATTTTTCCCTCTTTTGGTGCCTAGGGAAGTCTGTGCTTTGTAATTGTGACATTTTCTCGGTACCTTAATTTATTTGTCTGACTTCGATACGCTTGGATTTGTCCTTGAAACGATTAAATTGGTAATAATGATAATTTTAGACATTGGCATCTTTCTCTCTGTTTACCCATACAACACTTATATCATTTCTAAATGAAGTTACTTGCAGTTGGGGTTAGGTACACATCCATCCACAGAAGTAAATCTCTTCGTGCTGAAGCATTTTTACGCATAATTTCTCTGATGAAACAATTTTACGCATAATTCCTCTGTTGAAGCATAATTTCTCCTTAGTATCTTCTCTTTATTTTTGTGCCGATGGTTTCATATGTGGCGTTTGTTTATGATTATAGTACTCTCCCGCTATCTCGATCTCGCTTATCTCGAATAACCGCTTATCTCGAAGTGAAAATCTGTTTCCTGCCTAAACATAAAAAATCTAACAACATGTAAAAAATATTGTGGAAAAGGGGAGAAATTGCTCCTAAGGAGCAATTTCTCCTCTTTTACACAATATTTTCAATATATCTAACTTTAAGAGTCCAATTACACACATATTTGTTAAATGTGGTTAATAAAATTAGTTTTTCCTCAATTCTGCAAATCTGATATGTCGAAGTACGGATATCTCGAAGTATTTCAGAGAGTCCCTTGGAATTCGAGATACCGAGAGTCAACTGTATTTGTTTCTCATCTTTCCTTCTTTGGTGCATAAGGCTGCGGCATCATGATTGTGGCTTTGGTTTCTTCACTTGTTGTGCCCCGATAAGCTAGCTGCCACATTAAGTTACTATCACGTGGAGGACAGGCATGTGACAACCCGGTATTCTTTAAGATACTTAAAGAAAGACCTCTGACGGATAAGCGCAAAATGTGGAATTGACAATTTATATTAATGCATCTACCGTATGTACATATTCATCACCCAGGGCAATTAGAAAATGATAATATTTGACTGCGATTTTTGAGATTAACCTTACTGAGATAAGTTATAGGCAGAAAAACCTATGTGTGACAGTAAGTACATTCGCTCCTATGTCGGAGAACCTAGCATTATGGGCTGTGTCTCGTTTACGTAGATTGTGGTGTACCCTCAGCTTGCTCAAAAGAAACACATATATTTGGGTTCTGTTAGGAAAGGATAACTGTTTAGAATATAGTTATCACTTACAATTACTTTAGGAATTATTTCACCCTTTCGACTCTGTAGATCAGTACAGACACACGTGTAAACAGTGTAGATCCCGATGAGACGTCTCTAATGAGCCGTCTCATCGGGATCTACAGTTTGCCATCTTGATTTTTTTTTATTTTAGACTGAAACCCCTATTTGCATCAGTGGACTTGTTCAAGCTCAAGGATGGAGTAGTCCATGTCAGACTTTGGGTAAAGGGGTTACGTAAGCGCTTCCGATCCATTATTAACATTAAAAGTACGGACTCTAGTACTCAGTTTTCGCTAACCCTAGCATCGGAAAGAAATTAGATTTAGTTCGATATAGGAAGAAAGCCTGGACATGTCTGTATATAAAACATATGTATAGCAGATATGCATACATTGCATTTTGCGAAAACTTGCACGTTCCTGTGGGAGCTCAGTTCATATTTAACAAGTTCTAAGCATACAAAACCTTGTGTATTCAGGTTCATATCTTAAAAAAGAGACTGAAACTAGAATGCGCAGTCGATCGCGCGCCGTCGCAAATCCCCACGCTCGTTGGTGAGTTGCTATTAGCATGACGGACGGATGGACTTGCTCTCCCATACCCTTAATATGAGGGGAGGTCATGTAGCAAGTTTGGCTAAATTCCGCCCAGTGGTTTAGGAGGAGATATAGTGACAGACAGATAGACAGACGGCAGACGGACGAAGTGAAAAAATATGTTCTCGCACACCCTTACCATGAGGGGAAGTGATGTAGCAAAAAAGTAAGAGAAAAGTCCAGGGAGTGCCACAATCACAAACCGCAGCCCTTCCCAGACACCAAGAGAAAGAGAAAACAGACAAAACCAAACAAGCTCAAATCGAACAAACGTACGAAACGCACTGAGATTAGCTCTCTTTTCCCCAAGCGAGGTAATTGCAATGCTAAAAAGACTAGAAAACACCAGAACAAAATAACACAAGGTAAGACATAAAACAAATCGTAGAATAAACCACAAAGTAACAAAGAGTAAGACTAACACCGGGACCAACGCCTTAGAACGGTCAGTAGAGTAAACCACCAGGGGGTTTAAACACTTTTATAGCTAACCAATTTCACCCTGGGTTCCGATGCTACTCTTAATACAGAAATACATAAAAATTTGGTTCGCATAAAGGTTCCCAACTCAGTCAATGCATCAAAGCGAAAACATAAAATCAAATTCATCACTGTAATAAACAAAGAAGAATACTCATGGCAATTCTACTGTATGCCAGAGTAAATGAAAACCAATAGCTGAACCACGGAGGGCCAAGCCAAAGACATATCGTCAAGCCCCAACCCACTGGTTAAAGTTTTACTGAAAGGCCGCCATTGAGTCTGAGGCCCGAACGGCCATCGTGCAATTAAGGAGTGAAGAATAGCCATCAATAATTATTGGACTGACAACTGGGCATGCAGTCTGCCGCATAATATCCAGGCTATAGCCAATTCTTTTATAACGGTTAACTTGTTTTCTGAATTGCTCCGAAAAGTTAGATTTTCCTACAATTTTTCTAAATCTGTACACTAAGTCACCGCAAAACTATAATTCCAATATACCTTGTTGCAGAAGTGTTTTCAGACTGACGCTATATGTTTCCACCAAGGCACTGTGTCTGCGATAAAATTTCGAAAACGCCTTACGAAGTTTAAATAACGATAGCCCTGCCTAAGAAGTTTGGTGGTGAGAGCTTTAATACGGCAGTCAAAGTCACTAAGATTTGAAGAAGCTCTGGCGAATCTAATAAGTTGAGATATGTACACCCCATATGAGGTACGCCAGAGGATATCTCCATCCAGAAAAAGGAATCAAAATTGTCCCATTTATCATAAATTATGGTGGAAACAGTACCAAAAGATTTACATAGATTCAAGTCCAAAAAAGGTGCCTCGGTATCGGAAGAATTTGCTCTACTTAATTGGAGTTCTGCACGGTAGATGAGTCCACCATTAGGTTAAAGTAAATATTGTCAATATTTATTAAATCATTAAGGTATCTTGAAATTGAATTCAAAGCCTCAATAATGTCAGCCTGGTTTTCACGTGAGAGAGACTTCATGAAATCTCTTGCAAGTTTGGTTAAATTCCGCGTGACGGACAGATGGACGGACGCACGGAAAAATAGTGTTGCTCTCGCACACCCTTACTATGAGAGGAAGTGATGTAGCAAGTTTTGTTGAATTCCGCCTAGTGGTTTAGGAGGAGATAGAGTGATGGACAGATTGACGGATGACGGACGCACGGAAGCAAAATGTTGCTCTCGAACGCCCTTACCATGAGGGGAAGTGATGCACCAAGTTTGATTGAATTCTGCCCAGTAGTTTAGGAGATTGCGTGACAGACAGAACGGGCGACCGACGCACGGACTGACGGACACACGGAAAAATAATGTTTCTCTCGCACACCAAAACCATGAGGGGAAGTGATGTAGCAAGTTTGATTGAATTCCGCCCAGTGGTTAAAGAGGAGTGTGACAGACAAATGGACGTACGACGGACGGACGGATGGACGGACGCACAGAAAAATAATGTGCTCTTGCATGAGGGGAAGTAATGTAGCAAGTTTGGTAGAATTCCACCCAGTGGTTTAGGATGAGATAGCGTGACGGTCGTTCCCTTGTTTAGGCATTTATTGGGTTGGGTATTTTCTATAATAAAAATAAATCCCAACAGTACGTTAAAAATACCTACTAGTAGTCTATGGAATAAAGAGAATAGTGTACAAAAGCACCCAAAATATGCCAATTCGTGTGCCCGGACGGACGGACGGATGAAGGTGTTAACAATATCCCAATCGCTTTTTTAAAAAAAATCGTGGGGATAAATAAATGCTCAAAACAGAAAGCAGAATGTTTATTATCTCATGCACATATGCAAACATGACGCCATTAGCGACACCCCGGTTGTTTTCCGCATTTAATGGGGAGTGTTCCGTTTTCCTGTCTGCTATCAAGTTTTTAAGTTTGTATGCAAACTGCGTTTCGAATCAACCTACTTCCATTTTCTATAGACTTTATTAGAAGTTATACAGAAATGGATTAATACCAAAAACGTGTTCGATTTTTCGTCCAATTATGGCTGCTACAATAAACTTGTACCGAAACGTTTGATTGCTAATTTATATTCAGACATCAACTGTACAGAATATTTTGTCGTGAGTGGGGTGTATATTGGGTACTACATGTAGTATATACATGTGTACTATACGCTTACTAGAACTTACAGTTGCTTGGCAAAACTCTAAACCAGTATCATGCAAAATGCATGGGTTTCTCCAAAATGCAATTAGTTTCGCATTGCTACACAGCGGTTTTGTATGAACCAATATCCAAGCAAAAACTCATTGCTACACAGCGGTTTTGTATGAACCAATATCCAATCAAAAACTCAGCCGTGTATCTTTTCGATTGTAGGGTTTCGTTTTTTCGCAAGATATAGGAATTTAAAAACCCGTTCATAAGTTTTTTCCATCAGAAACAAAACGCTATATCTAAAGCTTTCAACGTGAACGTATACTTAGGTCAACGATTCAGGCACTTACGTATCCCTTGTAATTTCAGCCAGAGCATAATTTTTCTACCAGATTGCTTGTGCGTCCAGAGGACTGCGCATACGTACAGTCTGATCAGAACCTTCTCAGGGCACACTGGAGGTAGGAAAGAATCTAAAGGGCCTCTAGGCGGAGAGCGGCGAAGACTCTACTTAGCACGCGCTGGTGTGCAGGATGGTCTGGAGTCTTCGCTGGGCAAACATTCACTATATAGTAGGAAATGCTGTGTCCTGACTCATATGCTTCTTTTTTTTTTTACAGAAAAGCCTGGAACATGCCCAGCAGTACGAGACGATGGATTCGGCATATGTTTACACAATTGTGATGATGACAGTGATTGTCCCGGTGGTGAAAAATGTTGTAAAAATGAATGCGGCGGCAAAGTTTGTAAGTAGCGACGGAAATTACCATATTTGGGCCGCGACAAGCGAAAACGTGCCTTTGAACATGTGTAAAAAGTGCGAATTCACGTCAATCTGCATATGCGCAAAGTCTCATCCGGACATTTGCCCTCCATCGAAACGTTCTATATTAGCCAAAGATAGTTTCTGTTAGTGGACAGTGAGACACCTGATCAGACTGTGCGGATGCATAGGCTGATTCCTGACGTTCGCTGTCCTCATATGCTCAAACACACGTGTTTGCATAGGCGGCCCATTTAGTCTAAATATTCGGACGCTGTACCATACTGTAGTAAACATTTGAACAGGTCCATTTTACTACCAGGTGATGTGTTTGGAAACTGCTGGATGAGTGACAAACAGTGAAGACTGATCTGACGTCAAATAACGCGGCGTGAGATCTGAGCTCTCCACTGTTTGCTCCGGCTTGTCTGTCCGAATGCGTAGGGAAAATATGGTAGGTTGGAGAAACCTTCACGTATCACGAGCACATGCTCGCGCCTCCATGTTTGTTAATATAAATCAGTCGAACTTAGCACGGTGACTGGGCTGCATTCAGAAATGCATAGCGTTCGCGGGCACTCGCAAAACTACGCGTACACTTTGTTCTAATGTGACGCTTTTCGGCGAGTATTCCCTTTCCATATTTGATTTGTCTTTTGAAGTAACCGAAATGGCGGCATTATAGAAATAATGTCTGTGCTTGCAATAAAGAAAATAATGAAATGTTTACTGCATTGCTGTCATTTATTCGATCTATATAAAGTTAATAGTTAATGATTTATTTCATTCGATCTAGCATTAAGGCGCGTCAGCAAATAAATAGAATACACTCTTATTTGTGATCACATCAGACGGGTTTCGGTAACCGTCCCGTAAAGGCCTATTAGTTTGTTAGTCCTG
Source organism: Anodontia alba (assembly GCA_964016985.1). Classification (NCBI taxonomy): domain Eukaryota; kingdom Metazoa; phylum Mollusca; class Bivalvia; order Lucinida; family Lucinidae; genus Anodontia; species Anodontia alba. The sequence goes on from OZ024832.1 coordinate 87,120,651, forward strand.
GATTTATAGCCTTGGTATGACCTCTGATGACGTAAAGGGAATTGATAGACTTGCAGAGGAGGTACCCAAAAATTCGCCAAACGGCTATCCAAAATAAAAATATCACCAGAACATACATGTTAAGACATACAATGACAAAAGTAGTAAACCCAGCAGAAGCACCGCTCAGTAGAAATATTACTAAACTACAGGAAACCGTTAAATTGCAGAACAAAAAACAAAACAAAAAAAAAAAAAAAAAAAAAAAAAAAAAAAAAAAATAAAATAAAAAATAAAAAAATAAATAAGCAATCCATAATCACGATTTATTGTATATGATTTTGTTGTGCTTTGCTTTGGAAAAAAGTATATATCAAAGCAATATAGCAAATTTACCGTCTAATTAAAAAAGTTGGACAAAATCCGCATGCAGGTAAATAAGACTAAAAAGCCATCGGAAATGTTTTGGACTGTGGCGGTGCTCCCGCAAGTATATAATAAATAAGGCGTAAAATTTTAGCTCTGTTTCCGCTAACCCGATCGACCCTGTTTCAAACATCCGACTCTGCTATTTTGTATCAGTACAAATGCAAAATGAAAAAGTAAAGCACCGACCCTCAACAAAATTCCAATAAATTACAGGCCCGAGCCTGTAATTTTCTGGAGAAAAAATAGGAAAAAAAAAAGTTTCTCCTATCTACCGACCAAATTGTTTTCGGCATTTTAGCGGAAACAAAGCTAATTTTTTACGCCTTAACCTTGGCACTTTTCCTACAAGACTGCATGTACGCCTATTGAAGAGTAAGATAACCCTATGCATCCACATAAACATGACATCACGAAAACATGCCTATATAATTTGGACCCCCTTGAACCCCACTTTTATACAGAAAAACTGGGGTTTACATGGGGTATACATTATTTTTCTTATTTTTGCTCAAAAGATAGATTGTGGGTACTCGTTAGAACCGCCTCACCGAGGCGGTTCTAACGAGTACCCACAATCTATGTTTTGAGCAGAAATATGAAAAAAATATCAGATTTTTTGTCTAAAAATTTCCTGTTTTTGGAGGTGAAAATTTCAATATATTTGAATAGGCGTGTTTTCGTAATGGATGTGGACCACACAATGGCAAGATACAGTGGCACAGCGTACAAACAAAGACAAACAAACCATCTTATAAACGTCAGCAGAACAATTACCGGGAATGATAATCTGGTAGTGACTGGGGTGGGGGAAAGCGGGGTTAACATCACGAAAACAAGCCTATATAATTTTGATCCCCTTAAACCCCACTTTTATATAGTAAAACTGGGGTTTAAAGGGGTATACTTTATTTTTCTTATTACTGCATAAAACATAGATTGTGGGTACCCGTTAGAACCGCCTCGCCGAGGCGGTTCTAACGAGTACCCACAATCTATGTTTTGAGCAGAAATATGAAAAATATCAGTTTTTTATCTGAAAATTTTCAGTTTTTTGGAGGTGAAATTTTCCATATATTTGAATAGGCGTGTTTTCCTAATGAATAGTTTAGCTCAACTGAATACTGATGTCCGTTCCAAGCCAGATATTCTGATCAACTGTGTTTTTATTCCAATGAAGATGTATCCGGTTGCCCTCTTTGGTTTTCGTTTTGTGGATATATTTTGCATGTGAATATCTTCTTAAGTTTTCGTCATTTTTTTCTTTGTGTTTTCTATCGGTTTGTGTCAGAGCTATATCAGGGGTTCGCATCACGAAAATATACCTATGTAATTTATACCCCCTTAAACCCCACTTTTAGATAGTAAAACTGGGGTTTACATGGGTAAACATTATTTTTTCTTATTTTTGCTCAAAATCGTAGATTGTGGGTACTCGTTAGAACCGCCTCGCCTAGGCGGTTTTAACAGGTACCCACAAATCTATGTTTTGAGCAGAAATATGAAAAAAATATCAGACGTTTTATCTGAAAATTTTCATTTTTGGTGGTAAAATTTTCAGTATATTTAAATAGGCTTGTTTTCGTAATGGTGTGCATACGAAAAAAAATGGTTTAAGGTCCCAGTAGTTTTGTTTACTACTGGCCGTTCCAATGCGGTTCTTTTGTTGCGGTCCTTCTTTATTCGTATGTCGATGGTTCAATATATGGTATTTGTTTTTGCACTGTTTGTTCCTCATCTCTCCTACTTCTGGTGTCTCGGGAAGTTCGTGCTTTGTGATTGTGGCATTTCCTGGCTGTCTTCATTTATATTTTGTCATTATTAAGGAAGGTCTGCCGTAATCCCAGGAATTAGGATTGCTGCTTATATACATTTTTTTTCTGGAATGATTAATAACATTGTCATCATTACATGTTATATATAACATGGATTGGATGAGGCAAACCGTTTGCATAGCTGAAAACTGAATTAATAGTGGATTACTGTGCTTCCCTCTTCATTTGCATGATGGTCTGTCGAGCAGTAGACAGAATGAAAGTTCCTTTTCTGTTCTGTTCAGAAAGTTAGAGACTGGCTGTTGTGGTTCTTGGTCCATTTTGGTCAATCATCGACTGTGGTTTTTCTATAGCTTCAGGTAACACATGAAGCATCTACTTTCTTCCATTGCCTTTGTTGGGCTAGTTGTGTTTTACTTTGATATTTACGTTTGAGACATCTGCCTATATGCGGATGGATGGAAACATATTTGTGATTTAAAGCTGCATCAGAATCAAAGGCGAGGTTTCGAAACCTTGCGTTTGATTCTGATGCAGCTTAAATCACAGATATGGAAAAGTAGTTTAAGTCCCCCTAGTAGTTTGTTTGTTGATCGTTCGCAGGCGATTCTGCTGTTACAGTTCTTCAATGTTAGTATGCCGGTTATTGAAACCGTGCCGTTGTGCCGTGTCATTCTTTATTCATCTTCGTCTTTCAATGCATCAGGGATGCTATGATATTTGATTCTGATATTTTCTGGGTAACATTTCAGAGACTGAATCTGTCTAAATGATTCGGGTGCATGTGGGTAGTCATGAATTCTGGAAAGTTTATTACTTTTTTTAAGAAGTGGAAATACGCTAATTGGATGTATATATATGCAAGATTTTCACTTAAAGAACTAGAATACTGAATTTATTTTTCTTAAATGATATAGAAGTCATAATCACATAACATAGTACTAACATGGTACATGCTGGATATATTCATTTAAATTTTTATCACTTGTTGGCATCTGAACGTTTATATCGATTTCAGGCAGTTGCCCTTTAGACATACCACAGGTTCGGTGCTTTGCAGACCCTTGCAAAGATGCTATGTGTGAGAGTGACAAAAGTCTAACTTGCCGGTAAGTTAATGTTGCTGTATTGTTTTGAAATGTGCTAGAAGGTCGCCGATCGTCCACTATGCAAGAACTACTATTTTCTGTCTTGATCTGTTAAGAAACTGGCCATGATTTGTGGATTAAGTATTGTATTGGGCATCATTTATTTTTCATTAAATTAGAATAGAAGATCTTGAGGAAGACCCCCAGTTACAGAAGATAGCTTACCACTGACATCAAGAGGAAGACAGAAAACTTGACTTTTTTTTAAGTCTAGAAAAATAGGAAAAAATATTATTTTTTTTTAAATTAATTTATGTATTGCTTCACGGTAAGATCACTCACTCGTTGCAATCATACTGAAATTATTATTTTAATGTAAACAGGGGAAGATGTGTTAAACAAATACACTCAAGAGTATCGGATTGCATTACAGTGTCCAAAAGTAGCTTTAATGTTTATTGTTCTGATTTATGTAGGGTTAGTGATAAATTTGATTGCTAAAAATATATAAGCACAACAACCTATAATTTTCCTTAAGTTGTCTTTTCTTCTGAAGACATACGTTAGATATGAAAACTGATATGGTGAAACTACCAGAGCAGCATGTTTGACCTTTTTTCCAAATAATTCAGACAGGACATTGCAGGCTATTGAATTGTGATAATAATCATTTTTAACAAATGATTGACGTGACCTCGAGGTTTTAAAACTTTTGTTATGCTCAACTCAGCTGAGCATCGAAATTGTTCTACTTATAAATCTCGTATTATTAACAATTGCAAATTCTTTCTTGCTAAACATGTCTGAGCATGAACATGTCTCTGCTAATAAATGTAACGGTCCGCTATATATAAAGAAGGCTAGCTGGGTAGGTAATAACGTGTTGTCATATCATTTTTATGACAAGATATTATCCATTGAATCATAGCACCGTCATATGATAGATCGGTATATCTGATTTATGACACTTTAATAAACCATGACTTACTTACTTACTTACTCCGAAACTTGGTGATTCGCATTTGTAAGCAGACGCATATTGTGCTCAATCCAGTTTAATTATTATTGCTTAAATGTCTTTCAGAGCCAACTACTGTGGTGGCTGTCACCAGGCATGGTACAATACAGCAAACATACTGACAACGTGCTCCAAGAAGTGCTTCTAAAAGGTTGTTCAAGAGACCTTACTTATATTTTCAATTATAACACCTTATATATTTGCTTAAAAGATTATACGACTGTATTCAAATAACGAATGAAATCAAATGAAGCTATATCTCGACTAGAAATACAACTCAAATACGAATAATGACATCAACTTTTTCATTTATTACGTGCAGATGTTTACAACCATATGAAATAAACAACTGGAAACATAAACGGTTGATTGACTTGTTTGTTTGCAGCAACAGTGTTTGAAACTCCTGTGACAGTTATTACATAAATACTAATTATATAAAGTTCTTAAACTAAATGCGAATCCAACATGCAGATAAATGTGAAAACCAGTTCTGCTTAAAGCGTTTCTAACAGGGTAGGATTGGGGTGGCGGGCTAGAAGAATGCTACACATTTTCACGTCCTTCCTAAAGAGACTCTATCAAACCAAAACTGTACCTTGAGTTATTAAAGACAATATCACTTTCATGAAGCACAGCCTTCCCGAGGCACCGAAAATGCCGCGATTAGAAACAAATAACCAGAGGACAAATGGTCTTGTACCTCCACTGAGACTATTTGTTCTAATCAAGCTTATGGTAACATTTTAAAGAAAAAAAAAAAACAAAACAAAAAAACAAATCATATGGGATGGTAGCCGGTAAAGTTGTCGCAGGACAGCATACATGTAGCTCGCTCGCATCGCGATTCGTCAATAAAATAAAACATACAAACAAACAAAAAATCACTCGACTGTGAAATATAGATAACTGGCCTACATTAACTTTGAGGTCAAACAACGTCGAATACAGAAGGGTAATCAGAAAGTATGTTATATATGTAATACTTTTAAAGAAAAGGAAAAATCACTGAATTGTGAACTATAGGCCACTGTGACCTACATTTATTTCAAATTCGAATTTCAAGTCAAACTGACTCGTAATCGGAAAGTGTAATGTTTACACATATAATACTCGTCAGGATAAGAGGCAAAACCACTAGACTATGTAATTTAGGTCACGGTGACCAACATTTATTTTTAAGTCAAACCTCGAGTCACTTACTCATAATCAGAAAGTATGATGTTCTTAATTGAAACATTCTTCATACTGATTCAAAATTAGAGAAATAAAACACTTTTCTGGAAATAAGGTAAAATTACTGGACCATAGATATAAGTCACTGTAACAACTTTTCTAAAGTCAAAATTCTGATTATACTGATTATTAATCTAAAAGGATTATGTTGATACATTAAATACTTTTTAAGATATAAATCGCAAAGAAGGTAGGCCAGTATGACCTATACTTTGAAGTCAAACTTCTGGTCATTCTGACTCAAAATCAATAAATAGACTGTTTATACATCAGATACTCTTCAAGATATAAGGAAATATCATTAGACCATGAAATATAAGTCACTGTGACCTATGTTTATTTTGAAGACAAACTACGGGTAATAATAAATCATAATTCGAAAGTGTGACGTTTACAAAACTAAAACTCGTTAGATTATAAAGCAAAATGAATGGACCGTAAAATGAAAGTCAGTATGACCTTAATCATTTTGATGTCAAACTTCGGGCCATACCAACTCTCAATCGGTAAGTATATTATTTACAGGAAATATTTTTCAAGCTTTCAGGCTAAATCTCTATACAATTAAAAAAAAAAAAAAAAAAAAAAAAAGACGATAAAAGAAAAGTCCAGGAATGCCACTATCACAAACCCCAGCCCTTCCCAGACACCAAGAGGAAGGGGAACCCAACAAAATCAAACGAGCACAAATCGAACAAACGTACGAAAAGCACTAAGATTAGCTTTCTCTTCCCCAAGCGAGGTAATCGCAATGCTAAAAGGACTAAAAACCACAAAAAATAATTAACTCAAGATAAGACATAAAACACAATTCGCCTATTAGAATAAACCACAAAGCAACAAAGAGTAAGATAAACACCGGGACCACTGCCTTAGAACGGTCAGTTGAGTAAACCACCGAGGGGTTTAAAGCACTTTTGCAGCTAGCCAACTTCACCCTGGGTTCCTATGCTACACTTAATACAGAAATACATAAAAATACGGTTCGCATAAAAGCTCCCAACTCACTCAATGCATCAAAGCGATCACATAAAAATCAAATTAATCACCATGATAAATTAAGACGACTTCACATGGCAATTCTACTGTGTGCCTGAGTGAATGAAAACCAATAGCTGAAACACGGCAGGCCAAGCCAAAGACATATTTTCAAGCCCCAACCCAATATATTTGTATGGAAAATAAGCCCCATCCAATCGGGGGATAGGGGTTGAGGGCGGCATCTTTTGAACATCAAGTTGGTTTGAATAATCTTGGTAGAGGCTCACCAAAGAAACAGTTCTGCTTAATTGAAATCAGTCCATTGGTTTCTGAAAATAAGTTTTTTTTTTAAGTTTTCAGTGTAGAAATAAAGTGAAATAAGCCCACACCCTGGCTTTTTTTTTATGAATCACGATGGCTTTAACCATCTTAGTAGAGGGTCAACAAAGGATCATTGCTGTCTTATTGTACTGAAATCGGTTTATATATATATATATATATATATATATATATATATATATATATATATATAAATATATATATATATATATATATATATATATATATATATATATATATATATATATATATATATATGGTAAATAAGTCCCTTCCCCTGGCGGCCATATTTTTACCGAATTATCATGGTTTGAACAATCTTGGTAGAGGGTAGCCAAAGAAACATTTTTGATACATTATATTGATATTTGTCCTATAGATTTTGATAAGAAGATTTTTAAAAGTTTTCTGAATAAACATATTGGAAAGATAAGTGTCGCCCCTATAGTAGTCATGTTTTATTACAAATTATCATTAATTGAAAATCTTGGTGGAAGGTCACCACAAAAATATTTCTGATGAATTGTATTGACATCAGTCCATTGATTTCTGACAAAAAAAAAAAAAAGATTTTTAAAGTACCTACAAAAACATTTCTGCCAAATTAAATTGTAATCGATCCAGTCGGTTCTGGCACGAAGATTCCTTTTAAAGTTTTCTTTATAAATATGTAAAGTAAATAAGCCCCTAGTGATCATGTTTTCTAACAAATCATTATTGTTTGAACAATCTTGATAGAGGGTCAACACAGAAATTTTTTTTCAGATGTATTATTTTAAAATCGGTTCAATGATTTCTGACAAGAAGTTTTTATAGTGAGTCTCTCTCTCTCCCTCTCTCTCTCTATATATATATATGTATATATATATATATATATATATATATATATATATATATATATATATATATATATATATATATATATATATATATATATATATATATATAAGATTTAAACAAACTTCAACAAAATTTGTTTAAATCTTAAATTATATTAATATTTCCAAGCTTCAGTATCCTATGGATCCAGAGAGTTCCTTGTATATAATGAGTGCGCTAGCGCACCAAAAATATACCCTATCCGACGTGTCATTCAGAGAAATCAAGCATAATACTGTTCCATGAAACTTGTTTTTAACAAGCGTAGTGGTGCAGTGGTTATGTCTCTAGACTCTGAAATGCTAGGCGCGGCGTGGGTTCCAATCTCACTCAGCCCAGTGGGTATTTCATATCTTTTCATATATATATTAAAATTAATTAATCATTAACAGTGCAAAAGATTTGTTTACATGATGCCTTTCGGCTTTTGCCTTCTTCAGAGGTTTTCTATTTTAAAACAAAATGACATAAAGTTGTAAAATTTACAAATAAAAGTTGTAAAAGTTGAAAAACAGATTATGCCCTTTTCGGGCCCATGTTATCTGGCCCGCTGAGACTTGATAAATGATCATAGATATATGTGAAATGTAAACAAAACGCGTAAACACAACGTGCAAAAAGTATAAAGCTTATCTTAAACACCACGTGCAAAAGCTTATCTTTACTATCAACTTATCTATTAATGCACACACACACACACACACACACACACACACACACACACACACACACACATATATATTCAGAGTTAATCATTAAGAGTGCAAATGATTCGTTTACCTGAGGCATTTCGGCTTTCCCCTGCTTCCAAAGTTTTCTATATTATATAATTACATAGAAATATATATATATAAATAAAAGGAAATAAAAAGTGTAAAATTTACAAAGAAAAAGTTTTACAAGTTGAAATAGTTGAAAAAAATATGCCGTTTTCGGGCCCATGTTAACTAGCCCGCTCAGGCTTGATAACTGAGCGTGTTTGGATATCTGTGAAATGGATACATTACACGATAAACACAGCGCACAAGCAAGGAAAAATGCTTAACATCCTGTCAACATGGATATAAACACAACTGTCATCACCATTGTGCCCATATACGCAATGTTATACAATGCGCCATACACTTTACACTAAAAGGGATATACGCCATACTGAGTGTTTCTCGCCAATTCTTAATACAAATGGGGCCAACTTACGCTTTGATTCCGGAAAATCAGATAAACAAAACGTTCCACATAAGCTGTCTCATACTCTGTCACAGGAATGGTGAGTACCTCTACCGGTCGCCTTGTTTGATACCGTACGGCCGTAGAGTGTTCAAACGTCGGATCTAATAGCTCTCTCGAGCTTTCCTGGTTCGATCTGTCCTATCCGGGTTATGATCGAAGCCACAAAACGAGGCGTGATTAAGGGAATTTAGCCCTGGTGACCAGAAGTGTTCTGCGACAGGAGACTTCTCGAACCGCTTGTGTTTCCGATCATCCCGTTGGCCGTTCATCTGTTACACTTAGTGCATGTTATAAGGTAGACAACATTGATCGTCTTACAGCTAGTGATGCCTTTATTCTTGATGGTTACTCCAGACTCTGCGATTTGTGAGGGAGTTGTTATTTTGCAGGTTTTGCATTTTGCTTTGCCGCACGGTCGTGTCTCCCCAAGTGGTTCAACATCACGCATGTCTGGTTTGAGCTTTGCACATACAAGAGGATCCCGCAGACTCTTTTCTTGTTCAAAAAAGGTAAGAGAAAAGTCCAGGGAGTGCCACAATCACAAACCGCAGCCCTTCCCAGACCCCAAGAGGAAGAGGAAACCGACAATCTAAACAAGCACAAACCGAACAAACGTACGAAAAGCACTAAGATTAGCTCACTCTTCCCCAAGCGAGGTAATCGCAATACTAAAAGGACTGAAAAACACAAGAACAAAATGACACACGGAAAGACATACAACAAATCGCCTCGTAGAATAAACCAAATAGTATTTCCGGCAAAACCGGCAGAATTTGGAATTTACGTGTAGGAAGGAGCCATTGCGTAAAATGGCTGTGTGCATGAAGATCAGATATATACCGGCAAACATGGGGGAGGTGAACGAGTGCTCGAGTGCAATAAGATCTGACAAACAAATAGGAAGGAAAATCTTACACGCGTATATGTCGCCACGTCCTTTAAACAGTGCATTTCTGGTCCTTTGATACTATTGGGCGTATACATTACATGTGAAAAAAGGATTCCGCTCAAAGCTATTGGGGACGTAAGGAATATTGTATTTCTCATTATTTCTCACGAACAGACTCGAAAAAAAAGAAAACAAGAAAAAGAAACGAGTCGGTTATTTTCTGAGTTTGATATGATCTGTATGAACAATTGACCCTACTTCGGGAAACTGAGTTAATGTTATGATACAATGTGTTACGTCTAACCAATGATTCGAAAATGTGGAGATACAAAGACGTTAATCAGCAGCTTGCACTGAAAACGCCTTGTATCGCATATTGATATAAACTGTTTTGTGTTTAGACATGTTATTTGGTGTCTTATTTGTATTAAGAAACATTGTCTTTTGTATAACCGTATTTGGATATCAACAAAAATCCTAAGGACGCTTGTTCTGATATATGGCTTTGTCAGGCGAAATGCTGCCTTCAAGCATATCAAAATATACGGAATTACATCAGTCAAGACTTAGTCATATCAAACCTTGATCCTATGTTGGTGTATTCTGTAGTTGTTGTATCTAGCAAACATATAAAAGGACAACGGAGAGGCCAAGATCAGGCTGCGCGGATAAGCATACTGATCAAGACGTCATATGCTCAAAAACACCTTTACGCTTGACGAGGCCCTCTTAAACAGTCAATTTTATTACCGATTTATATGACTAAAACCGTAGGATGAATGGTAAACACTGTCAACCCAGATCAGATGATGCGTTCTGTGGCAACTGGATGGATTACGTAGGACTAAAGAAGGTAATCTATGCATGTCTGATGGCCCACAAACATATTTTTTGCCAACAGTATAGATACAAATGTACAAACCGAACAGGGCGTCTGACTATGGCATGTTCTTTTTGTCAACTACGGTATTGTATAATTTCTTTTCTAAGACTACATGAATAAAATTAGTACAGCAAGCATCATAAACGAAGCAACTAAGGATATATTACTAAAACGGACTAATACACTTGGTAGATTATGTGCCAGTTTTTACCTTGGTGAGAACATTTATAACTTCCTATTTGCTTTCCCACGCAGTTTGTTCTGTCTGAAAAGGAATCTAATTTGAAAAGAAGAATTTCAGTTTTTTACTCCTATCTATTTTCAGAAGGGATGGAAAAATCAAGGTTTACTTTGACAGAATTGCCTCGCTGAATGTTTATCATTTGCCTTTTAAGCTAAAAACAAAATAGTAGAACACAATAACAGCAACAGAAAAATGAGTAAAGTAAATACGTAAATAATTAGATAAATAAATTAATTTATTCAAGACAGACGGAGAGGAAACCTTCAGTGGACTGCTTGTAAGAGAAATCTTGAGTGGTAACTCAGACAACGTTATGGCCTAACGGATATCAGGAAACTGCATGTTATTCATTATTTCAAAATATTTTTTGCAATAAGACTAAGGTGTCAGTTTAAATCATAAGCAGGCAGTAAGATGTCGGATGTCAGAAAGCGAATGTGGGAAATAGGTGGTAACTAGTGGTACTAGGAGGTAATAGCGGATGTAGGAAGAGGGAAATAGGAAGTGACGTCCTACTCCTTATTTTCCACAGCCCAGTTCTAACGACCTGCTTCCAGTTCTCTAATTCCAATTTTTCCTTTCCAACTTCTGACCTCACATTTCTTAATTGCAAATTAAAACTATGAACTAAGATGTTAAACCCTAGAAGCATTTAAGGCAGCCCTGGATGACACCACTGCTGCTACTCCTTAACAACTGTAATCCGCCAGACACTGTACATAGTTTTGGTTGTAAATACCGGAATCTAAAATTTTGGAAGGTAATTGTTGTCGCACTCCCCTCCAAAAGGTCATTTTTTACAGAATGAGAAGAGTCCTGATCTTAATCGGGAATATGAAAAGAAACGGAAATATAAGTGGATACCCAGGAAATGCCAAAAAATGCGAATTACAGCCTTCTCGAGGCACCAAAAGAAAAACAGGTTAGGAACAAAACATGACAAACCAAAAACCAAAATAGGACACCAAAGAAGAACCGCAACAGACGAACCGCTTTGGAACCGTCAGTAACAAAAAAAAACAAAAAAAAAAAAAAAAAACAACAACAACAACAAAACTGTGGAATTTACATGTAAATCAATTTTCCTCGCGCGATACTTCATCCTGAATGCTGATGTAGATACAGATTGCAAACATATGTTCGCCCAGTATCTCTGCGTTATATGTATAACATCACAAACACATATAATTACAAACATTCTGATAAAAAACGAAGCAAAGTCCGCAATGGCGATCTGAGGCTAGAACAAACAAAATCTGAAGACAAAACAAGAGAACAATATACAGTCGAACTTCAGTTTGATACTAACTATTTTGACCATTTGTCGGTATTTCAATGGGTAAGAATTGCACACCGCTTGTGGCTGATTTATTCTTGTTCTGTTATGAAAGAGACTTTAAGACGTCTCTTTCTGAAGAAAAGTAATCTGAAGTTATTGAAGCTTTCAGCTCGACGTTTAGATATTTGGACGATTTATTAAATATTAACAATATTTGCATTTATGTTTTGTGTATTTTAGATGGAATTATTTCATGCAAAATTTATGGTAAATTGGATTTTGATTTTGAGATTATTAACTTCCTTACTTGGATGGGAATGTTCCTCGTCGAGCATCCTACGGTGTTTATATATCGCAACTAATTTGGTTGGCCAGAGTGTCTAGTCACACTACTGAATTCAACATTCGAAATAAAATATTTTCTGCTAAACTTCTAAATCAGGGTTATCGGTACCATAAACTCCGCACAGCCTTTTCTAAATTTCACAGACGTCATTTCGATTTAATTTCGAAATTCAATGTTGGACTTATATCCCTTCTGCAACAAGGCCTATCGGAACCTGAATTTTATGGTGACTTAGTATATTAACATAATAAAATATATGCTTGCAATGATTTTAGCATTCAATTTCGTAAAATCATTTTTCGATATATAAAGATTGGGTACAACATAAATGTAATGTGACAGACTGCATGCATGGTATTTAAACCAATCACGGTTAATGACTTCCCTCTTTGGTTGCACGCAGGTAGGCCGGGCCTCATATTCTATGACGTCTACAGCCTAAAGACTTTTAAGTAAGTCAGTTGGTGCCTGATGCTCTGACTCTGGTCGGGCCCACCGGAGTCCAACTGTTGTTTTTCTTTTACTTCAGCATTTCAGTTATTTCGTGCTGTCGAGTCCTTGTTTCAATGGAAAGCTTACTACTAGGCTTTACGACAAACGGGGTGGCTTCATTTTTCCCATTGTTAACTCCATTCCTGAGCAGTAATATCCCTTCTGCACCAGTGTTTACGTTTCACAGTTAATCTGTTATACCAGAGCCGGTTCAAATTATCAGGATTTCACTGAGCGTGGGAAAGTGCTCACTACAAGGTTGTTAAGACAGTGGTATTAAAAAATAACAAACTGGTAGCAACACTTAAAATGTTCTATGAGAGACATCATAATCTGATCAATCCCTACAATGTGGCATTTGCAGATTTTTTTCTGATGATTTTTGTCGATGGTGAGCCATAAATAGACTTCCAAAATACCGGACATACGTTTCTACCTACATTTCCTTCGTTCAGGCCTACGGGCCTATTACCAAGTAATGCTTACTATCCGCGGACACTAGATTACATCCTTTATTCTTGGGGTCAATGTCTGTTGGTCTGAATACTCTGATCCGTCATTCGTTTACGGATTTATGAGTTTGGATTATGGCTTGGGTACCATGACCACAACTACTTTAATCTCTGCATTCGTTTGATTTTTATGTTCTCGGAGATGTTGCACTGATGAGTTAGAAACTCTTCACGCGGACTGAACAAATGTATTGTGTATACCACTGTAGTACTAATAATGTGGTATACCGGACAGTAGCTTCAAACGGAACTTGCGACTCTGTCCGACCGGTAATCGCAAACTTGGGGTTTGTATTTCAGGTAGGTCACTTGTTTATTATTATTATTATTATTATTATTATTATTATTATTATTATTGTTTTTGATTACAGCCAGCCCGTTTGGATGCTAGCAGAAACGAGATTAGATAATAATTGTTCACTCGTAATAACAAAGTGCTGGAGAAATGACCTTTTAGTCGGGAGAGACTTTAAGATTCATGGACGATCACGGCGAATATGGCGTTTTCACTTCGACTGAGCGTCAAGAAAATGTATTTTCCAATAATTATCTCAGTCAAAAGAAAAAACCTGTTTGACCCTTAGAACGCTAAAACCATTTCCTTTGTCATATACAATCACTATTTAAACCAGTTTCCCGGAAATATGTTTTTCGACGGATAAACAGTATAACACTGTCTTAGAGATAACTGTCAGCAGTCTTGTCTTAGATGGTTTCTTGACTGTCCGCAAACTTGTGATTATAGGAGATACAGGTAGCGAGTATTTTTCAACTGGTTTTAACCCATTTATACCTAGTATCGCATAAAATGGACAGTGGTAAACAGTGTAGACCCAGATCAGACACACTGCAGAACGCGGCGTCTGATCAGGGTCAACACTGTTTGCATTAAATACAGACATTGTTATGAAACATACTACTTATAAAACTAACAAGACACCCTTTCTACTGGAAATGGATCGGTCCAAAGAGATAAGGTAGAAGAGTCTATTTCAGCCATTTGTTTTACGGATACTGGTCTAGAAACATACCTCATGGCATTATCTCGTCAGAGTAACTACAAACGGGGATTAACTGGCATTTCTTCGTCTGTTGTGAAAAGGAGATCCTTTTGAAGCAAGGATATTAAACAAGATATGAATATACAAGGCTAGATTTTGTTGAGTTGTTATCAAAAGTAGTTGTCGGCGACAAGGTATATTCCAAATAATCAAAAATAATTTATTTATCCCAGGGGACCAGGTAATGTTAACTGCACTATGGGAAGGTACTGATAGAGGTTTAAGGCCCCACACTGCACTGAACAACAGCTATATGTTCTGAAAATGATATCTTCCGTACAGCAAATACACCAAACAAAATATATTCCACACTTTGTTGTACAGACTTCAGATCTCTCCCAAAAATGAAACTAAATATATAGTTTGAATTGAGCCATGTCACGTAAAAATCTGTTTTGTCATAGGCGAACAGCAAAGGCGCAGATCAGTTCGCGCATCCGCGCAGTCTGATTAACGTATTAAAGGAGAGCGCAGTGTAAAATGTCTGTATGTATCGCTATAAATATTTTTTAAACCATAAATAGTGATGCAAGAATGATCAAACTATTCGCTACGTAGAAAGTATAATATCTGTAACTGTTTTAAAAATTGAAACTTTGAAGACTCTAACTGCCTTCTGTAGCCTAGCAGTGGTTTGAGTCTTACATAGTAGCAAACCCCTGAAGCAGCTGTTTTCTCATGGTGTGGCTGGATTGTGTTATTTCAAGTTGTTGTTAATTTGAAAAATATATCTCAACAATCAGAGCTTGTCGCAATAAGTCATTACAGAATCGGTGTACACTGTGGTCAGTCTCTTTATGGCATCTGTGAGACATGGCCATATAGACTATTGTGACAAATAGGTAAGTGCATACGTTTAGATTAATAGAATAAATGAAATATCCGCTTTACTTTATAATATATCTTATATCCTATATAAGATATATACCAAATAAGATAGCTTATATGTCAAACTAGATATCTTATATGGTATTTATCTTATACATTACACTATATTAATTATATTATTTTCTATATCAGATGTCATATATCTAATATAAGATATCTAATTTACTAATGAATACATCTTTTAAAATGTTATATTAGATATCTTATACGTTTTAGCAATTTAGATAGCTTAAAGGTTATATCACATATCTTATATAAATTTGAGGGAAAATAAAACCAACAACAAACAATTATCCCCTCAAGGCGGAAATTTCGCAGAAATAATCCACTCACAAATATCACAACATCTCCAAACCGGTCATACTCAGAAAAGAATGTATAAAACTTTCAAATCCTTAAATTAAAAAGTTGAAATTTATAAAATGGCATTGAAATCATCATCTAAAACACGGCTGTTCCTGGCAATCGGGTCTAAACAAAATTGAGATTCATTCGTTTCATGCATTCATGACGTAATGTAAACTTATCATTCACTTTCAAAGTAGATGTTATTGTTAATAAAGTTTAGCTTGAGTATAGTAAAATTTTCTGGTCGGGACCGTGGATACATTCATTTTTTTTTTAAATCGGTATTTAATTATACCGTATTTATCCTAAGTTTTCGGATGCTTTAACTTCTTACCATACTTGTCCGAAAATTTGGAATAGTCTACCACCTCTTGATGCGTCTGTTATATTGCTGTAATGTATGGCAAACACTTTATAGACCCTGATAAGACGCCGCGTACTGTGGCGTCTGATCTGGGCTTACACTGATTACAAAGGCCTATCTGTTTCAATACTTAGAGTTTTTACGGTAATTACCTCACCTCAAACAAACACTCCTTGAATTTTAGTAAAGCATAAATGGCACTAATCTTATACAGTGGCGATTGCGTTTTTCTTGTCCACGGAAACGCATGCGAAACGCTTATTAACGATTTGGAAACGCAGCGTTTGGACCACGCTTAAACGATCGTTTACGGTTTTAGCCAATCGGAGCATCGTTTCTGAAACGTTTCAAGCGTTTCGAATATTAGCCAATCAAATTAGCGTTCGGAAAACGCTGTCATGGAAACCCTGTCTGGTTGCAAACGTTTCATCGTTTTGCATCTTTAGTCAATCAAAACCCCGTGGACTCAAGTTATTTAAGATCTTTTTTTTTTTTTTTTTTTTTTTTTCAGTTTCACTTAATTATAATAACTATTCAAGTCACGGTTTTGCAGATGTAACATTCACTATATTACCGTATACGGGAGTTCCCCTTTCAAGATTCAAGATTGCGTTTTCGTAATATTTTGCCTCAGTGAGACATTTCTAATAAATATCCATAACAAAATTATTTTAGTGGAGAAATGAAGGCTCATATTAATTATCATCAAATACTCTATGCTACATGAATCAGGAGTAATTAATGTGTATAATATGATATTTTCCAATTTAATTCCATTTACATGTTTTATTTATTTATTATACCATTTCCTTTTGTTCTAAATTTAATCTTTTGATCTTTCAAATGTAACATAATATTAGCTAGCCTATGTATTGCTTAAAGAGGATGAGATACAGGAAATGCTCATTCCATGTACTGTTTATTGGAAATTTAATGACATGCAGGTGCACCTCCAAGGCTTTTTCGGCTTATTTCTGATTGGATGAGAAAAAACACATGAAGTATTAACGGATTTATTGCTTGTTTATTTGTAATTTAGACAACACCAGACATAATGGAAGTCATTTTATTCTTCATTTATATTTGGATAGAAATTTCATAAGTGTATCTTTGTTAATTTCTTTAATTTGGGATGAAATTTCAAAGTACCTTTTTTTGTGAAAAAAAAATCAATTTTAATTTATTAATTTCCAGAAAAATTTTAATTCAGAATTTATATAATATCCAAAGATATTCTTTTTCTTTCTTTCTTTCTTATCCAAAATCAAACACGTATTGAGATTTTGATGCTTACATCAAGTTGCCAGTGGCTAGGGAATATATTTATCACTCTGTGTGGATCGCACAGGTTTCAGCTATAAATATGATTGATTTTAAGCTTTCATTGTCATTCATGTAAATAATAATAAAAATAATAATAACAATTAAGTATGATAAGCAGGAGTTCATTTGTTTTGGACTACAACATATCTGTATAACTTCGTTTGTAACATTACCTTCAGTAGCATTTGTTTTATTTACCCCATTTTTAAACTTTTTATATCTACATAGATGTTGTCTTTACACATATGTGTCCTAAACGGTTTCTTCAATATCTCATTTATTAGCGTTTTTCAAACGAAAATTTGTGATAGTTTAAAATGTCGTCTGCTGAAAATATTACCCAGAGAGTTAAGCGTTGAAATAAATTGACTGCAAAGGATTATTTTGCATTGCATTCTGACATTCCAAATGTGTTAAAAAATATACTTACTTCTTAATATTTTCAGTGTTCTATTTTTTTTTTTTTTTTTTTTTTTATATATATAATCCTGTGAAGTCCTATTTTAGTATCTGATATGACATGTCATTCACCTGATAAGACGTGCCTATCGTTTGATAATACCTGTCATTCATTTCATTTCAGACTATCCTAAATCTACTGGCCGGTGAAATCCATAGCTGAAAAGCTTTGCAGTCCACAGAAAAAAAAAATCAAAGCAAAGCTCAAATATTCCTATGGTGATTTTAAATTATTTTGTTCAATTTTAAATTTTCAGTGTAAAAATGAAAAATAACCTTGACGCCATGTGAGTCACTGGAATAAACAAAGGTTGAAAGAAGTTAACAACATATTGAAAGATTTGGGACATAGACAACGCATTTGTTGTGTGTGTGTGTGTGTGTGTGTGTGTGTGTGTGTGTGTGTGTGTGTGTGAACCTACAAATAAATACAGTTACGGGGTATTAGTTATACCATGGTTCCTGCGCATGTATGATGTGATAATGCACAAGCGTGTTAGTATAAACTGATTTAACACATTTTAAGTAGATCATCTTTTATGCTGGATGTTGGGAAGTTTGGCCACTATATGATAAATATAGGGCATCCGCGCATTCTGTTCTGGTTCGTTTCTGCTCATCTGTACAATGTCTTACTCGATACGATTTGCCAATAGTTTGGCACATCATATTCTAACATTTAACTTATTGTAGACTGAATAAACTCACCCACACTATATATTGGAAGATTCTAATTTCGATTTTAGGTATGCCAGGCTATATTATTTAATTATTCAGAGAAACACATGGTTGAACTAATTGCCAACAGTGGAGACCCTGATCAGACGCCGCGTTCTGTGGCGTCTGATCTGGGTCTCCATGTTTGCCAATTACCGTTTTAAGGGTTTGTGGACTATAATGGGTTAAATACAGCGTGCTTTAAATGAGAAATTCTAAATTAGTCTAATATTTAAGTATAGCTTGCAGTATGCAAACTCTATGCATTTTGATCTGATTCGTTGCAGTTCGTCTGTACATTGTTATTTTTTTTTTTTTCCTATTTATTCGATATGATCTGCTGTTACTCCAGTGCATTGTCTTCTAACATTTAAGTATAGCTTGCAGTATGCAAAATTCTAGATTGGAATGTGCATCGGCGCATTCTGATCTGGGTAAATGCTACTCGTCCATACATTTGTTGCATTTGGTGGATCTGTTAATCCAGCACGTCATCTTCTAATATTTAAATATTGCTAAATATAGCGTGCTAAAGGGTTAACAGCTTTGCATTATCATAACAAACATGCTTTCATAGTGGAATATACACTTTCACGAAAGCCCTCCAGCAAGTTATTCGCCGACTGACCACATAATTGTTCCGATGTGCACAGTGCATCGTATTTGAACAAGTAAAAATAAACCTTTTGACATTTTATAAATCTGATCAGTCTGTGTATAAGTTGGATACTGTGCAATTCATGTATCACAGTATTTTATACTATTAATACCTAATCAGTGAACTGAGTGGACACCATTATGCACTAGACTGCGTCACGCACTCTGATACATATGCTCAGAGGGAGATTTTCACTTGGTAAAGATCTAATAAAAAGATTAATATTGATGATACTTAATTCTAGCAATATATTTCAGTAATGCAGATCATCTGTTCCAGCACTATTTGTTTAAACGTCAGTGCACATTTCATTTAAAAAAAAAATATTATTACTCAAAACAATAATAGCAATTCACAGGTTTGACGTAGTTCAGTTTGGTGCAGAACGAAAATCTTTGATCTTGATCACGCTGCGATGGTGATCTGGTTGAATATATATTTGAGCCCCTTCAAAAAGAAATGAGAAACGACTTTATGGTATTTGAGACCACCTTAGACCAAGATAAACCGGCATTTCCGCGCATTCTGATCTTCTGAATCTACACATATCGCCAACAAAATGCAGCATGTCAACGATTCGTTGTCCAGTTGAACCTTTTATCACTCTCTGGGCTAACTCAGCAGATGATCAATTCATGAACTGTTTTCTTATTTTCTCCCATACAACAAGTTTTGACATTTCACGCAAATTACTGATCTCGACTGAAGACAATTTGCATAGGAAGTCATATCCTGTGGAGATAATATGTATGAAATGCCGACGACACCTTTTTCAAGGTAACAGAAGAAAACTACTTCAAAATGTCATCTGCTGAAAATTTTACACAGTGTACTTATAAGCCTTAAAACATTTATCTGTCAAAACAAGTTGATTGCGGTGTGAAAATAATACTGGGCTTCACAAAATATCACAATTCTTTTGAAAATAGAAAATTATCTCAATAAAACAATAAAATATGTTTTTGCAAAAAAGTAATAAAAAAAAAAAAAAAAAAAAAAAAAATACAGAAAATGACAAAAAAAAAAAAAAAAAAAAAAAAAAAAAAAAAAAGAAAAAAACGTAGATAAATATTATCTATTTGTAAAAAAAAAATGTGGTTTTAATATGATTCAATAAATGAGAGAGAAAAAAAAAAAACAAAAAAACTTCAAAATGTCATCTGCTTAAAATTTTATACCGAGCACTACGCGCTAAAACATTTAATTGTCAAAAGAAAATGATTATCATGATTGTAGTGTGAAATATTAGACTTCACAAAATATAATAATCAATCACGTTAATTCGTTTGAAAATACGAAATTATCTCAATTATAATTATTTTATAAAAAAAAAAAAAAAAAAAAAAGAGAAAGAAAATACAATAAAATAAATACAATTTTTATACGTAAACATATTACTTTAGTTGTAAAGACATGATTTAATACGGTCCAACAGGTATTTATTATTCGATTGGTCTATATATACAAACGGTGCCAAACGGTCATATGATTGGCCGAAACGGAAAACAGCGTTTCGATAAGGCCAGATGATTGGCCGAAACGGTGAAAAGCGTTTCGATAAACGTTCGTAGCTCTTCAGTGCGCATGTGCAAATTTAGCGTTTGCATGAAACGCTTTGCTCTGTAATTTGATTGGCCGAAACGATATGAAACGCTAGAAACGTTGTCGAAACGCAAACGTTATACAACGATTTCAAAACGCACCCCAAACGCGTAAACGGACAAGAAAAACGCTATCGTCCCTGTACGCATTGATGAACATATAGCGGAATCTTAAGATTTCTTGCTACGATTATTTTTCCGTCTGCAAATAAAAGAATGTCGGACTGAGAGGATACTTCATAAGTCGTCTCTCCTGGGAGCGTATTCATTTACTTTTTCAAGATTCGTCGATCCTCTTGGGAAGTGTTTTTGTACTTTTATCACTTCTTTTAGATTTTCTGTTTGAGTTGGTTTAGCTGAAATAGTTACCGAGATAGCTTGCTGACAACATTTCATAATCATTATGTTACAAGCGGCATAATCCCGTAATAAATCATTTAATTGGGTAATTGACTCACCATTCCCAATCAGCCTACCAAGTGTTAAGGTTCTAAATCAAACCCGTTTCGAGATATCTTGCTACTAGAGTCTATTGTGTCGGTCAAAAAAGGGCATAACTCAGGAACTACATCAGACAGAAACTATACGAGTGTAGTTATTTTATTCTGATTCTTTACACAAAATTTCAATATCCAAATACAATACACTCCTCCGAACTTGTCATTATTTCTGTCGTTCCTTTCTTTAATTTTCTTGATTGTGTAATTCTTAGTTCTGACGGATGTCTAAAAAAGGTAAGAGAAAAGTCCAGGGAGTGCCACAATCACAAACCGCAGCCCTTCCCAGACCCCAAGAGGAAGAGAAAACTGACAAATTTAAACAAGCACAAACCGAACAAACGTACGAAAAGCACTAAGATTAGCTCTCTCTTCCCCAAGCGAGGAAATCGCAATACTAAAAGGATTTAAAAACACAAGAACAAAATGACACACGGAAAGACATACAACAAATTGCCTCGTAGAATAAACCACAAAGCAACAAAGAGTAAGACTAACACCGGGACCACCGCCTTAGAACGGTCGGTAGAGCATACCACCGGGGGGGGGGGGGGGGGGGGGTTAAAGCACTTTTACAGCTAGCTAACTTCACCCTGGGTCCCGATGCTACTCTTAATACAGAAATACATAAAAATTCGGTTCGCATAAAGGCTCCCAATTCAGTCAATGCATCAAAGCGAAAACATAAAAATCAAATTAATCACTATAATAAACAAAGACGAGTACTCATGGCTAATTCTACTGTATGCCAGAGTAAATGAAAACCAATAGTTGAACCACGGCGGGCCAAGCCAAAGACATATCGTCAAGCCCCAACCCACTGGACACACTCTCTAACTCTGAATGGAGTAGTCCTGAGCCCGAGCTCTGCGACAGATGCTAGGACCGACACTATGTACATGAAATAATGTATTTCTGACAAAGAAGAACAAATAAATAACAGATGCCCCTAAAATCAGAAATGAGCTTGTCCAGTCTATAAAGAAGAAGATTTTATTTTGTAAAAGCGGGGCAATCTATATTGTCGAGGTCGACGAAGAAATATGTCGGACACATCTGTAACAAATGTATATACAAAATTTACAATTGACTGCGTCTACCGGACGTAGACATTCATTTCGAGTATAATAACAGTTAGAGTGCTCAGATTTAGGCCAAATTTAGCGAATAGTATTTTTAACGTTTCCAAGGACTTCCGTATTCCTCGTCTTCTGCAGAAGAGATTATGCAAGAGAGACTATTCTAGTTGTATTTTAAATGGTTAAATAAATGTAATGATAGAAAACTAAACAGCCTTTATTCCACAAAGGCTTTCTGCGCTATACATACAGCAGACGAATTGTAAAGAATGCCGGACACAAAAACAGATAGCTAGCTAGCTAGATAGATAGATAGATAGAAGGGCGGACGGATGGACGGTAAGATGGATGGATGGATGGATGGATCGATCGATAGATAGATAGATGATAGATAGATACATGTAGATAAATAGATAATATGCCTATATATGTGGGTTGAAGGTCTTGTTGGACACACTCTCTTTCATTGCTTCCAGTGACCGATATATTCGTATAAAGAGCTGCACATTACCAGCATTCTTGAGATTTGGTTATCACAATGTTTCTAGACCCTTCTCACCTTTTCACTGGTTCAAGACGGGCAATTTTAGAATACGGTTAGTGGCCAAAGAATGGGTACTAAGTATTTGTAAACTGCCTAGTAGCCTTACGATGACAACTGACCACGCCCGAAATGACTTAAAATGGGTCAAAGGGTCGTAGAACATCAACAGAAAAACAACAACAAAATCTCAACAGACCTTTCAAGCAACATTTGAATTGAGAGGTAACTGGTCGATCTAATTGAAGCAGTACCTCAGTACGGTCTTAAATCACTTATCATGTCAGTAACATGTGTTTTGAATATGTTTGAATGTAAATTCAACCTTTGTGATCGATAGTGTTTTCAGTACTTGAAATTAAGTGATACTGCATATTTGACTGAATAAAAGCATTTTTATTTTTGATTTTATGCATTTAATTGTATTTCACCGACAGTGCATTGTAGATGCGACTGACTATGTCTCTAGACGAGTATCCATAAGACTGCAGTCGCATAAAGCATTAAAATCAATTGAAAACTACTGACTGGCTGTAATTTTATAGTCGCAAGTTTGCGGACAGTCAAAAAAGCACTGGTGGCAACTATTGATTACGTACAGTAGCAAGACTGCATGCGGACAGTCGTGCCGAAGACAGTGTACAACTGTTTATTCATTGGAAATCATAAATCGGGGAAATTGTGCTACATAGTTGTTGTACATGGCGAGGGAAATAACTTTTGGTCTCAAAAGGTCAAATATTCTTTCTTTTGACTGGGATAATTATTGGAAAACACATTTTATTGACGCTCACTTGAAGTGAAAAGGATATATTCGCCGTGATCGACCCAGACATCTTTGAGTCTCTCCCATCTAAAAGACCCTTTCTCCCGCATTTAGCTTTTATGAGGGAACAGTTATTATCTAATCTCGTTTCTGCGAGCATCCAAACTGGCTAGCTGTAATCAAAAACAATAAAAATACTAAAATAAACAGGTGACCTATCTGAAATACAAACCCCAAGTATGCGATTACCGGTCGGACAGTCGCAAGTTCCGTTTGAAGCTACTGTCCGGTATACCACAGTGACTAAAGACTTGGGTTGTTGCCAAATAAAATCGATTTAAAACCATCCCTCCCCCACCCCAACCCCACGTACGTCCCAAGGCGGTGATTGTGCTGTGGTTTACTATTTTTTGTCATTGTTTGTCCTTGCATGTCCTTGTGAAAAAAATATTTTGTATAGCCGTTTGAGCAATATTTATGGGAAAGAAACTGTCCTTTTTGCTTTCTACTCTTATTGTTTTGATTGTTGTGCCGTTGCTTTAAGTGCGTCATTCTTTCCCGTTGGTGTCTTGGACAGAAGGTGTTAGATAATTGTATCTTCCTGACCATTGCAAACCTTTCTATTCAATGAAAGCTCAGTCTGTTGATTATGGGAATTTATTAAAGACATGGGTAGTACAAGCCACTGAGGGTTTATCATAGTGCCAAGTCAGGAGGCGAAAGGGGATAATTCTGATGCCTTTTCGACGTGTTACAAAATAAAGGTATTGTTGAGTATTCCCACTAAAATCACTTTGATTAGATAATTCTAATGAGTAAATACAACGTACATTTTCATGATAAAGTAAGATAGTTGTCTAAAATATCCCTAAATATTTGAAGAATTTACAAGGAAATCAAGAACGGGTTAGAATCAGCACGTCAAACGAGCCATCGGTGTTCGATTTTCATGATTTTATGTGTTCTTTGTTTCCACAGGAAATCCTTTCTTGACTTTATTCAAGTTAATGAAGATTTACCTTCAGTGAAGATCCGGAAAATGTCACATTCATGAAGCACAGCTGTCTCAAGGCACCAAATGAAGGAGAGATGAGGAACTAATAATGATAAAACTACAATTTATATGAAGCATAAATATGACCACTTAACCCTGGTTTGTGCTGTCTACTCATCAGTTACTGAATCAAAATTAAAATTGCACATCTATATATTCTACAGGATATTACATGTGCGTGATTGGAGGGCGTAAACCGTGAAAATATAGTTAGATATCAATTAAGGTATATACCCGACGTTTAAACAGTATTGCTTTGGGTCATGCCGTCGAGAAAGTACAAGACTGATGAATTATGAAGATAACGCAACCAACTTGTCAACTGCCGAACATCAGTGTTCGAATAAGGCTAATCTTGGCTTTAGGTACCCGTATATGTTATAAAGGTTTTTGCTGCTCGCATATGTCATGAAGGCAGACTTTTGCATGCAAACGACACAAAAATAATTTTATGTTTTATAAGTAATCAGTTTTGCGTTCTGTTAGTAAATAAAGGAAAGGAAAAGCTACTCTATCAAACTGTTCTTTACTTCAATGAAAGGGGTCTACTTTAGAAATAAATAATAATAAAAACAAATTAATTTCTTTCGCTGTAGACCCCATTTCAGTAGGGGCTTTTTGTGTAGGAAGTTTAACAGGTAGTCAGTAGTGTAGTCTCTTTTGCACAGCATGACACATAATATAAATTTGCGCAGTAAGAGCCCAAGTTACTGAACAAAAACCTGCACATGACACAAGGAGGACTGGTAAAATAAACGTCAAAAAGATTACCTTTGGAAACAAAGAACAGATTACAGTTAAGAAAATGGGGGTCTCGGTTTTATTGAGACTCTTCATAAACAGTAATGAAGTTTGTAAAGTTCCGTCTTCCCGACAAAGGTGATGAAAAAATGTACTAAGTATTGTTTTATCTGATGTTCCTCTGTCATTACTGACAATGACCAATCCTAATCAACTGTGTGATGTGTTATTATTTGTGTGTTCTAAGATGGCTGATGAGACCAATCTTAGCGCTAAACTGCCTGTTGCAGATAGAACAAGAGAGGTCTGAGGAAGAAAGCTCTGTTGGTGATGCCTTAGCTCTGGCTTTACGCTGTGCACGTTTCTGCTCGGCTTCGCTGAATCTTTTCGCTTCGTATTCACCAGCTCCCTTCTTATGAGGCCTCGCCACTTTGTAAGATCCTGTGCAATCTGTTCCCATGACTCTGTTGGTATGCTTCTATATAGCTGTTAACAGAATCTGTGTAGCAATATCTAGGGTAGATGGAGCTCTCAAGCCCTGGTCGGCAATCCATCTAGGAGTTGGCAACTCCAAACAAAAACCTGCATATCTGGATTTGCCTGTTCCAGTTATGTAAAGTCTGCTTCGGCAGCTGGGGCTGGTCGGCAATCCATGTAGGAGTTGGCAACTCCAAACAAAAACCTGCATATCTGGATTTGCCTGTTCCAGTTATGTAAAGTCTGCTTCGGCAGCTGGGGCGGAAGAAATGATTACTGTGATTAAACGGCCCAAATGGCGATGCAGCAGCATATTGTGGAGCATGGATAGCATGACAAGGCACAACAGAATTCATGGTCAACCACTGCATCCGGGCTTAGCTCCAGATGTCCTGACACTGTCTTGCCTCTGGATCTAGCTAGGTCAGGATGAGAGAGTGAGGTTGACTCTGCGCGCCTCTCCCTCACTATAATCCAATTCACAGCGCATGTCATCTTAATCAGCAACACACATTCACAGCAAGCACATATATGCAAATCATACAAAGCCCTGTGGCGATGGGCGAGCAGCGAAGCAGCAGGTGAGGAAACACTAGAAGCTGTAGTTGCGGACCTGTACACAGGCGGCTTGGTTCTATATGGTCGCTTTCCTTGAGCGAAGCAGTATGGGGATTTCGGCAGCCGAACTGAGCGACTGAGCAGACCTTTTTAGGATCGCAATGCTCACCCCCGTAGCATGGGGACGGGGCTAGAAAAAGTGCCCTAAACAATTGCCTGTTCAAAACTCCTGGCTGGTTAACCGCGATCAGCGGGAATCCCACAGCGGTCGAACAAGAAAAAAGAAGATGAAGGTGATATTTCTAACCATCGGCGCTTGAAATGTGCGCATCCTAATGGACAGTTCTGGTTCTGACAGACCTGAGCGAAGAACAGCTCTAGTTGGTAGAGAACTTAATCGATACAAAGTCGAGATTTCAGCTCAGAGACTCGCCTTGCAGAAGAAGGGCTTTTAAAAGAAATTGGTGCTGGCTACACTTTCTTCTGGAGTGGACGCAAGAAAGAAGAGCGGCGTGAAGCAGGAGTAGGATTCGCCATCAAGTCACACCTCGTCAGCAAGCTATCAGGATTTCCCAAATTGTTTTATCTACAGAAAAGCCGATCACATGTCCATCACTGCAGGGTGTGGAATTTGCCCTGAACTCTGCAGCCATGATTGAGCCATGATTGAGACTGTAAAGATTATAACAAATGTTGTAGTAACGAATACGGACACGTGTGTTTGGATCCAGATAAGATCTATGAGCCGCAACGTGAGAACATTTGCGCTCAGTGAAGATTTAGATCAGCCTTATATATTTGCGCAATCTGGCTCCGAGGTTATAAAACTCTGTGTGTGTGTGTGTGTGTGTGTGTGTGTGTGTGTGTGTGTTCAACTCAGCTGAGCATTGAATCTTTTCTGCCAGTTGGTATTTCAGTTGTGCACGAAAAAAACTTATATATCTTCGGGGCCAACTCTGAATATTTACTAGGAGCATTTTAAATATCCAAGGATGTAAATTTTCTTCATACGTAGAAAAAAATTCTAATCAGACTGTATGGATGTCTACACTGATTTGATTCTTTGCATGGCGCTTTGTCAGAAGGTACGTTTATCTCACGTTTCGACTCATAGTCTGTAACCTTCTTAATCCATCTCATTACTGCTGACAGCCATGGTGGTTTAGCGCTCGTTTTTTGACAAATTAGTCCTTGTTTCGAAGTTTTCAAACACTATTTAACAGTATTTCATTATTACAGTCTTTATAAAGCTTTCATTTTATTATTGTCAACTTAAAGTTGAGTAGGACAAAAACTGCCAGAACTACTGTACCGCCATTTTATAAAAAGAGTCAACTTTTTCATAATGGAATATGACTGCCTAGTATTTTCAATTTTAAAACATAGGAGATAAGACTGCGACATCCAGATGCCGATAACCGTGTTTCCATGTTTTTTTGGGTTTTTTTTATAGATTTTATAGAGACAGACATTTCTAACGCAGAGTTGGTTTCTTAACATTAAAGAGAGCTACATCCGCGTCAGGGCACTGACATCCCATAAAAATCATTGTTTATAATGTGTAAATTGGATATTTAAACAGCAAGAATAATCAGCTGTATGCGTGAAATTTCAATCTCTAGTCAAACTTTGTGCTTGTCCGGTATCAGGTAGAAATACATTACCAAAGAAGCACTCGAAGCTAAAGGGTGTAAAAAACATTTGCCTATATCTTTCTGTTAACCCTGTTCAGTGTTAAGCAAGAACTGATCTATCTATCTATCTATCTATGTGAGAGGTAAGTAAAGTGCTTATTTGAATAACGCTTTATATACAGTGAATCCTCGTTATAACGACATCATTTGTTCCCAATTTGAATTGAACTGAATTGAATAATTGACGTCTCATCGTAGGAGCATATATGTTTTAATACTTTCCACACCATGGACGAAGAATTCTCTGTGATATATTAGGGTCGTAAACAGCAAAAGGCTTAATCATGAATGATACTGGGTTCTGCTGATCCGTATAATGTACAGTAGACTCTCGTTATCTCGAATTCCAAGGGACTCTCTGAAACACTTCCAGATATCCGCACCTCGACATATCAGAGTTGTGAAAAAATATGAAAAGAATAAATCGAACAACCACATTTAATAAATATATATGTAATTGGATTCTTGAAGATAGAGATATATTGAAAATATTGTGAAAAAAGAGGAGAAATTGCTCCTTAGGAGCAATTTCTCCTCTTTTCCACAATATGTTTTTTACCTGTTGCTAGATTTTCATGTTTAGGCAGGGACTAGATTTTCGCTTCGAGATAAGCAGTTATTCGAGATAAGCGAGATCGAGATATCGAGAGTCAACTGTAATTTAATTAAACAGCACAAAGGTTGTATTATATTAAAGTAAAATAGAAACGTCCAGCGGAAAAAAAAAATGCCTGAAATATGACTCAAACTTACATAGAGAGCGCACTAGACAAGAGAAGAAACACAAAGCACATTATATAGAATTGGAAGGCAACCTCTTTGCATCGGCACAGAATTCTTCTTCTCATTTTCGTTGGGTTTATACCAAGCCAGGTTAATCAAGTAATATATCAGTATAAGTCCCCATCCGTTCCAACATGAAGAGACTTGCTTGCAATTGTGTATTGTATTGTCATCTGTATAGTATTATATATGTTGTCAATAGTATATGTAAAAAAAAAAAGTTGTAAAACAATTCTAACTTTGTAGAATCTTCTGTGTAGTGATACAGCTAGGCATCGCCCAACACGGAGCTGAATCAAACTGGAAGTCACCCTCGGTTCGTCTTGGCCGCATATAGGGTAACAACCACATTAAAGATCACTCCTTCCTAATCCCGCTCGGATTGCGCTTCCTGTGGGATAAAATTCAAACACACCACATTATAGACCTTTCCTTCAAAACCCTGCTCGGACTGCCATATCTGCGGGATTAAATTCTAACACACTACGTTATAAATTTCCCCTTCCAAATTCTCCTCGGACTGCCCTATCTGCGAGATCAGATTCCAACACCATATTGTAGAAATCTCCTTTGAAATCTTGCTTGGACTGCTTTACCTCCCGAACCAAATTCAAACACACTGCATCATAGATCTCTCTTTCCAAATCTTGCTCCGACCGCCTTATCTGTGGGTTTATATTCAAACACACTTCATTATAAATTTCTCCTTCCAAATCCTTATCTGAGGGATCAAATTCTATCTCACTTTATTATTATCTTCTGCGTCAAAGTCCTGTTTGGACTGCACTACTTACCTGCGGTTTTAAATTTGATATCTCTTAATTCATCTATTCTCCGTCAAAATCATGTTCGAGCGGAACTACTTTCCTGTGGAATCAATTCAATTTCACTAGATTATAAACCTATCCGTTTATTTCGGTTCTGATTGTACTGGCTATGACGTTGCACCTTAACCAACTATACCGTATTTTCGAGTTGATTGTGTACAAATGAATCAAGAATACAAAGAGAAAAAATCTTAAGGTTGTCGTCAACGTGATTATCATTAACGAATGAAATCAAAATCGCGCGCGTTTGTACGACCCCTTGGTAACAATTATTTTTTACCACGCTATTCTTGTCACTATGACGTCAGAGTGCCGTGTAAAGAGAATTATCTATAAAACATGGACTGGGACACTGGCTACCAGTGCAGACCCAAATAAGGCGCCGCAGAATGCGACGTCTGATCAGGGGCTGCACTGTTTGTTCCAATAACAGGAAGTTTAAAAAAATAACAGTTTTAAGTCCCCGTTCAGGAACATTTTTCCCAGCCTACATTAAAAGTTGACCCACCAGTGCTGCAAGAGCTTTGATTTTTTTTTGCAGAGTCCTGTATTGACACCAATACCTGGTTTATCAAAGCCAACAATACGTACTATCATAATAATTCACCATTAATGTCTTGTTTGACTACACATCCAGCTTTAACTGACAGTGTTTTTTTTATTGTTTTACTGATCCAAGTCGGTTTTCGTCTGACCGTTCCAAGGCCGTTCCTGTGATATGGTTTTCCTTTCTTTGAGCGTGGATGGTTTCATATTTAGCGTTTGTTTTGCTATTTTTTGTCCCTTATCTGTCCTTCTTTTGAAGCTCGGGAATCCGCACTTCGTGATCGTGGCATTTACTGGGTATCTACATTTATATTTTAACTACACCTTAATTTTCTCAGTCAAATAAAAAGATGACGTTTGATACAAGAACACTCTAAAAATCAAACTACGGATACTTTGTTTCATTAAGACTTCATGGAATGTAGTTAATGAGGCTTTATATTATCCCCTACACACTCTCTCTCTCTCTCTCTCTCTCTCTCTCTCTCTCTCTCTCTCTCTCTCTCTCTCTATCTCTCTCTCTCTAGCACCGACTAGAAGTGAAGTCCAGTGTAATACGAATAAGCTCAATGACCCCAAAGGAAACGGAATACAATCTTGAAGTACGGGAAGAGACTTTGCGGTAGCTGGCATACGGCACTTTACACCAGCTGTTGTGAAGCAATACTGTACTGATCGCACTGTCTGTGGCTCCAAATCAATCTCATGTCATTGCATAATTCTCGGTCAGAATCCTGTTCTGGCTGTACTGCCTGTGAATCCAAAGCAAAACTGTACCATATATCTCTCAAAGCTATTTTACCTGCACTGCCTGCGGAATACAAGCTAACCTAGAAATATGGGGTATTTCTAGGGCAAAGTTTGTACTACCTGCACCACCTGTGAGTCAAAACCGACCGAACATCTCTACACAGCATCCCCAGTCAGCATTCTTTATAGATCTATAGCGGGCCGTTATCGACCCGTCAGGGTAGCTGACGGGCCAATAACGGCCCGCTATAGATTTATAAAGAATTCATCCTGGGTCTGCTTTTTCGACATAGTTCAGTCCTGACAGCACTACTTGTAAAGTTCCGGACGACCTAGCTGTTTAGTATAATTCTCACGAAAATTTCAGTTTTAACCACGCATATTGTATAGTTTTTTATCAGAACTAAAGCTGAATGGGTGCCTTGAGAACGAAAGAACACACAAAAGAACGAAAATCGAAGACTCGGTTCTTACGGAAAACTTATTCTTACTGCTCAACCAG